>JARJLF010001828.1:0-60308 GCA_029378395.1 Mycena leptocephala
GCTCTTGAGTGATACGCTCAAATGTATATGGTGACTGTTATTTCCCCATTGGAAACCGGGGTAGGGTTTAAAGCCCAAGCACTTGGCCTCAGAACTCGTCCCAATGTCCTTCCGCAAACTCGCGAATTTCTTCACGATTATATCTGCTGTTTCAGGCAGCCTGGTTGTACACGAAAGCCGCAGAGCTGCCCCTGCCGGATTCTTCAGCCAAGGCGCGGCTCCCGGCACAGACGTGTTGACCCTGAGATTTGGATTGACTCCCAACAATCTCAGTGGGCTGCAAGAAAAGCTCGTCTCCATCTCCACTCCCGGCAATTTGGACTTCAGACAATGGCTTTCGAAGGATGAGGTGATCATACATTTGTCAATTCTGCAATTCGCTAATTCCCAAGTCTGTAGGTCAAGTCTTTTGTCCAGCCGTCCAACGAAACGGTTGCGGCTTTCAATTCTTTTGCGGCTGCGAACGGTTTGAAGGCCACCGTTATCTCGCCGAACGGTGATTGGCTATCTCTGACTCTGACGTCTCCCACGCCAACCAGCTCTTTGGCGCGCATTTCGAGAAGTTCTCGCACGCATCGCTCACGGAGCCTATCACGCGCACCCTGACGATCTCGCTACCTTCCGAGCTGATTGGGAAGGTCGACGTAGTCCACCCCAGCACGTCATTTACAGGCCGCAATCCGGGTTTTGCCCAGCTCCCTTTCCATCCCCAGAGTAGAGAAACGCACTGAGCCCGTTGCGTCCTACAACTCGAGCAGGCCTGACGGCATCGTAACCCCAACTCGCTTGCAAAAAATCTATGGAATCCCTTCAACTCCGGCGACTCAAAAGAACAACAAGATTCTTGTTACTGGATACATAGGCGTATCACCGAACCGAACGGATCTCTCTGTTTGTTCCTCTGTATGGACCGTGTAGTTTGACCTAATAACTGTCCGGTTCGCAGACGTTCCTCGAACAGTTCCGACCGGATATACCTCCAAATACAACATTCAACCTGATAACTATTGACAACGCGACGAATCAAGATCCCGAGGATGTCGCCATTCTTGTGTTGGAAGCGGATCTTGATGTCGAATATACAGTCGGCACGTTTGTCAAGTGTTCAGCTGTGCTTTGCCTACTGAATTATAATTGATAGGTGTCGCGACCGGGGTCCCCGTTGAATTCCTCTCTGTTGGCGGACGCCCAGACAGTAATTTCTCGATCTTGCGACCGCCTTTGGACACAAACACTTTTCTTGACGGAGTCGACAACCCGCCATCTGTAGTGACAACCTCGTATGGGCCCATGGAGAACCAATTTGAAAGCTCCGTTGCCAGGTCAGTGTTTCATGGCCCAGGAAGCCTCCCCTTCACTGAGTATTTTGCAGGAAGATTTGTGACAGTTACATGGCCCTCGGCGCGCGGGGAATTTCTGTTCTGTTTGCTTCAGGAGACGTGAGTTAGTTCGCCTTCTTGAAATTTAATTCGACTCAACTTAGAATATTGGTATTCTTAAAGGGCGGTGTGCGTGGCAGCCACGACAATAGCAGCATTCCTGGCGTTTGCGAGAGCAACGTTTTTATTCCCGTCTTCCCTGCGTCCTGTCCATACGTTACCGCTGTCGGCGCGACTCAGGGGTTCAACCCCGAGGTGGCCACTAACCTGACAGGCGGCGGGTTCTCAGATCTATTTCCAAGACCCTGGTACCAGACCAAGGCGGTGGACAGTTTCCTGAAAACAATTCCGCCGGATTTCGCAGGGATGTTCAATAGATCCGGGCGTGGGTACCCTGACGTCGCTGTTCAAGGGGGGAACTTGGACTTTGTGTTTGAGGGCATAACTTTGGCCTCGGGAGGAACGAGTTTTTCGTCCCCGATCTTTGCGTCAATAATCGCTCTGATCAACGATCGGCTTCTTGCCGCCGGAAAACCGGTTTTAGGGTTCCTGAACCCGTGGATTTATAATAATTCAAAGGCATTTACGGATATTACTGAAGGTCACAACTCTGGCTTTGAGTGCCCCACATCATCGGTGAGCTCTTCAATCATTTGAATTGAAATGATTTCGCACAGTCTATCTGATCTGCTTTGTAAAATCATCGTAGGTTGCGTTTGACGCGACGAAAGGATGGGATGCACTTAGTAAGTCTGCCCAGTTTTGAAGCGCCCTGCGACTCTGATAGCTCCCCCACTAGCTGGTGTCGGATCTCCTGTTTTTGACAAATTGCTTGCCGCTGCTTTCGAATATTAGTCACACTAAATTTCGCATAAGTGTTCCTTGACAGTAATTGCTTCCTAGAAAGCAAAAGAATGAACGCAAAGAGAAATGAAGTTGGAGTGCGACAAAGCCTAAGTCCTCGCGGTTGCTCTTCGAACAGAGCCCACAGCTTCACTAGAAATAAAACGAAATATACAGGTACACCATCTACCCGTGTAATATGAGAACAGAGAGCTCCCTTAACGGTGCCTCAGCCTGCGGCGTTCTCGGAGACGACTCTATGTTGTCAGTATTAGTGAATGGTCCCAGACGACGAGCATCATTTGACTTTTGATCGAGGCACTTTATTTTATTTTTATTTTCGCAGTTTGGCGTTGAAGCGGCGCCGTGGTACGCGAGATCGCGGGAAGTCTTTGAAAGAGTCTTTGGTTAAGCCTTGCGAAAATTATGAAAATTGTCGTGCATTGATGGATTTTAGCGTTGTTTAGTTGCACAATGCCAGAATCAGTACTGGTTATCCATGCTTCCTGATACGTCCTTGACTTTGTTGAAAGTCCCGCATTCAAGCATCTCCGGTTCTGAATCAATTCTGAATTTCCGATCTACTAGTAATTACCAAGATTCCAAGAACAACCCGCGGCGGCTTCTTTCTGCCAGACCGACGTGCGGACAGCGGAAGACTACTTACCTTGCAGCTGCTCGTACTCAATATTTTCCTGAGTGTCTCCGAGTCCCTACTATCCCCTTAAGTATCATGATAGACATCACAGGTCCAGACCATTGATCCTAACAATGGTATCTCTTCCTCTCTCTCTCTCTCATTCCCCTCGCAATGGCGCAGCGCACTGGGATTTTAGACCTGCCCACGGAGATTCTCGTCACGATTCTTGACCGTAGTATAGTCTCAATCCACTCACTTCGTTCGCTCGCTGTTCTATGTCGCAGATTACAATTTATCGCCCTCCCAATCTACTTCTCTCGGCATGGCTTGACTCCTACGTCGAAATCGGTCGTGATCAATATGACCTCGAACCGTCGTGATCTGCTGGCAGTTCTACAAATGGCGCTTTTCATCCCGGAGACGGAAAACATTACATGCATCTTCTCTCATCCGAGCTGCGTGTCAATCTTCCCAGTCCTCCGCCATTTGAAGCGTCTCCAGACTTACATCTCCCGCCTACCCTCGGTGAACGATGTCACGCTTATAATAGACGATGTGGACAGTGCCTGTCTTTCTTTCGGAAACAACGACCGTGCTTTGCGCGCCTGGACTAAACGCTCGGAAGACCTGCCATCGTTAAGAAACAATGCACATCTCTTACGATGAGGTACGGGGGCCAACTTACCAGAGCCTATGATCTTGGTACGCTCCCGACTCGAAGAGCTCCTATAATTGGCCGTTTATTGCACGCCATTGCTGGGCTCCTGCACCAACACGGCAGCGAAACGGAGGAGTTCCATCGGGCTCCCTGCATGGGCATCATCGGATTGAGATGACTCTGCCCTCATCATGCCCCCAGTTGGCTAAACTCACCTCTCTACAAATTCATCCCACCATTCTTGTCGTGCCGCCCGGACTGCGTCGGACGCCCGCGGCACTCTGCAACTGCCCCATAACGTCCCTCACATTGGACCGCGGCGTGGAGAAAAATATCATATGGAGCACTGTACTGCCCCTTATCGGATCTGCTGCACGCGGTTTAACCACCTTCATCTTGCTGCAAGCCGATTCCCTTTCCGAAGTCGACATCCTCCACTTCATCGCGCAGCCCCCCTTCTTCGGCATCTCACAATCTCGTGCAGAAGCAAAGCCGAAATACACCCAAAGAACAGTCCTCCAGTCCCTCTCCGCAATCTTGAAACCCTTCGCGCACCTTCCCCATACGTCCACCATCTTCTCCGGGCCCCGTTCTGCTTCCCAAAAATCCGGTCGATCTGCATCTTGTGGCCCGAGGTCGACCCTACCTTGGACATCACTGCTATAGCGACCTCGCTCTGCGCAATCCTCGCGATTCTTGATGCCCACGGTCGCACCCCGCGCCTTCTCGTATCGCTAACCACCCTATATCACTCCGACATCCTCGCGAACCCCATCGACGCTCTCCGCGCGTTCCTCGACCGCGTCGAGGTCGTGGAGATAACGGCAACACCGTTTTTCTCCCCCGCCATCTCCGACACTGCCTACTGCATCGGCAAGTTCTCCCGTGTACAGCGCGTAGAGATCACGATGCCGGTAGTAGGCCAGTTTCAAGGCCAGTTTCGTGAAAATTTGGTGCGTCTTTTGAGGGCGGTCGAGTCTACGCAGTACATCAAACAGATCGAGGTGAGTGGGGAGACATATGATTTGTTCCACGGTTGAATTATCGCGGCCTTATTTCGCATGTGGTTCTCGCTCAAGGCCGTATCCGTACGCTCGAAAAGAATCCTGTTTGCTTAGGACGAAGTTGATCTCTTCCAAAAGGCAGAACAGGCTTGCTATCCACCGTGCTGCAGGCTCTTCCAGAAGAAGGGAGTAAGATTTCCTCAAGTACAGATCTTCCCACTCATTTACCTTGAACTGTACGGCCAATTATACTTATAAGTTTCTGCCTTGTGATACGGTAGTCACCATGATTATATCGGTGTTGTTTTTTCCCGACTTTGGACCCCCGACTCGCCAAATGTCGAAGTGTTGGACTAGCATCGAGACAAGGTCTAGGAAACTTGCAACTCGTCACTACTGAAACCCCGAATAATTGGTTGTTCGGCTTATCTCGGAATGTGCGTAGTCTCTCGTAGACAGACGCTTCAACAATACAACCTCATACTTCGGCTTGTTGAAGAGTGTGCGTTGGCAAAGAATATGCTGCCATTTCTGCGGATGGACTACCTCTTCTTCTTGAGTCAGCCTGGCCGGCTATCGAGGTCTCGAGATTTCCAAATTGTGAAGCGTTCTCTCGTGCTGTAAGTACATCAGAAACAAACAAATATATCACTGTGGGAAGTAAAAGAACTTAGCCCGAGTACCCTCAAAGTACTCAGACGTAGTGCCCGAAGCACCCACATGTAGTACTCTGGGGTACTCCAGTGTAGTACCTTTTGGCCGAATACACACTTCATGGTAGTACCCGCCGTACTACCTTGGAGTGCTGTTGTCCAATACATTGGAGTGTTTCAAGGTACTCGGGCGTAGTGTCGGGGTACTACTACAGAGTGTTCCTTACAAGATATTGTGTATTTGCAATAAATCTGTTGTATTGGGCTACTAATACACTCCTGTAGCTACCCAGCGAGCCTGTCCGACCACGATGAAGCTCTAGAAGAGATGTGGTGGACTTGGAACCAGCGGAACAATATATCGGCTGCTTGTGAGTGCGAGGATCCTGTTGCCCGAGTCTACAAGAATGTAACCAAGTCGCAGAAACAGGTGTTGACGTACGTGCTGGGGGAGAAAAAAGAAATTACCGATAAGTTGAATAGATGAAGGATAAATAAACGTGAAGACATACCGCAAAGACTGGGATCCAAAGATCGGCAGGTAATACCTGAATACAAGTCAGTCCAGAGTCAAGTCGCAACGTGAAAACAACGCACCTGGACCATGGTGATCAGGGACGGCGATCATCAACTTATCATTCGGGGAAAATCTCGGCGTTTCAAAGGGGGTGGGTAGATAAGACCTGCAAATAAGTCAGTACAGAGCTGAAAGGGGCGTGAAGTGAATAGCGCGCATGAGTTTGAATTGTGTTTGGACGAAGACGTAACTGGAATCAACTCTGAACATCGCGAGGGCAAACCTTGAGAATGAATATGAGCAATGTAATTCGAAATCAGTCCAGAAAGCGAGTCGTACAAACACACGAATATACCGAGTCAAGATTAATACGGCACCTGGACGATGCAGTGCCAAAAAAAAAAAGAAGCGGAAATGAGATACACAGGGAAACAATCATAGCCCACCGTCGAACTTGAATCAATACGGACACGAGAGTCAGTAAAATCCCAATACAATCTGGTTAAAAAATTTCAAGTTAGTAAAATAGTGGTGCGAGAGGAGGAGAAAAGAAAAAATACATGCCGAAGGTCCCGTCCCATTCAGTACATCCACCGACAAGGAATCGATTGGAATGGAACGAAAAGGACGAAACCTGGCGCCAAAATCAATACTGAGGGGAGTTTGCACGTTGGACAGCGGGGTGACAGGGACCGAGTGACGCAAGCTTGAATTGGAGGGATCTCTCCGATATGAGCAGGCATCAAATGGACGAGACAACACACCTGGCTGCGAGCGAGCCTCCGATGCCGGCCGAGCCCATAGAGGTGAGCCTCAGTGGGAGACTCTTGGGTCGAGCTAGAGGTGTAGAACATAAGCAGATATTGAATAGAACATATTCGGTGATGCACACTGAATTCGATTGCGCTCGAGGGAAGTGCGGTGGTTTAGACGGCAAGCGAAGAGTCTGAAGAAGAGCCAGTACGGATTTTAGAAGAGATGGAAACTCACCTGCGCAAGGCTCGGGGAAGGCGGGGCAAGATGTGCGTACAGGGGGCCAGTCGTCGGTCGTCCTCGTAGGTAAGGTGAGGGGGAAGTGGTGGAACGCGATCGACGATGCTGAGGGTCACAAGTCGGGCACTGCGTGCACTGTTGCTCGAGGGCGCCGCTGAGTAGACGATGCTTGAGTCACAGCTGCGCGCTCGTGGAAGTGGGTGGAGGAGAAAAGAAAAAGCGGAAACATTGCATGAGTACGCACCGGGTGACAACTGCGCTTTCCCTTCGACGACGACGGTGGTTGGACCATCTACGAGCACAGTAGACTCTCATAACACACCATGGGGCTGTGAAATAGGCGAGACAAAGGTCAGGTATCAAAAAAGAAACTGCAGGGAAATGCCGACTCAGTTGGATCATCCAGGGCATGATTTGACGTGATCCTGATGCGATAGATATGACCTAGAGCCGAGGCTGAGGACATCTAAGGAGGATTTTGAGGATATGGAGGGGCCTGAACCGGATAGCGGCGATTTACGCGCCCTTGTTGGTGAGGACTGTATTTTGGCGTTGGAGAGTCGGCTGCTGGCAGGAATGCCTCAAAACGCGGGGAGATGAGGTGAGAGTAGTATCTTGACGTTTTGAAAATGTTTTGAGGGCCACAGACGAGCGGGACGGAGCCTGGTAGACGCGACGATGGTAGAAGACGGCAAGAGCGCTGCCATCACGTGGCCATGTCAATACCCATAAACAAAGCGCAAGTCGCGTTCGTACGGCGTGCTGGGGGCAGCATACAGCTCAGAAGCAACACAAAAGGGCACCAAAAGATAAGAAAGTATTCTTCGAAGTTCCAAGGTATCTCAGCAATGAATTTCGTCGATATTATGCTGACAGTATAAATCAGTAGTGAGAAGTACACGTCCAGAATGCAATGCAGAGTCGAAAGCTGGAGAAAGATGTGCAAGGAGCTTGAACTGAAGCATGAAGCGGTGCATTAAGACGTGCTTTTCTGTTCAGATCACATGTAAGAGAGATCACTTCCAAACTGAACGCGGATACAGACCTTCGATCTGGTCCCGAAGCCGCAACCGGAGAAACTGATTTTTTTTTGTTTTTCTCCTGGCCGGTATGTCAATTTCTTTTTTATGGAGATCTACATAAATCTCTACCGTCTTGACTTCGAGCTTCTTTTCTTGATCACAGGCTATAAGTTTGGTAAGTGGCATTCGAGCTCTCAGGTGTCGCAATCAGAGACGTACCGGTGAAAAGTCCTTCAGCGTGATAACAGAGGGCTTGGAATCTTTCTTCATCGGTGCATCCTGAGCTGAGCTGAGTAGAGATTCGGCACATTGTCAAATTTACTTACTGCCGAATCTAGTTTCCGTTTTTTTTTGGTTGCAGGACGGCCGAGGGCGGGAGCTGGGAAGCACCGGTGCCGTTGGACCTTGAATGGAATTGTATATCATGCCATTTCCAGAATGTCCATTGCATCTGAAAGGCCGATTTCGAGATCCTCGCTAAGCAAGGTGATGCAGTCGATGAAATCCAGTCTAAAAATGAGTGCAGGCCCATCATTGGCGTTGTCTCAGCGGCAGGGTCTATCTGCGTGATCTATGCGTCCTGACAGTAGTGTTCCACAGTGTCGATGATGATCTGCTTTCCTTTTGGTACGAAGCTAAACGGGTAAAATAATAAATGCTGATATGTCAATGAACAGCTACTCACTATCCGGACAAATCTCTGCCGGCTTTGCATCCTCAAAGAACGACCACGGGCGCTCTGAAAATGAATGGACTTGATAATTGATGTCTTTTGGGAAAGCCCGCCAGATCAAGTTGGTGTCGAGCTTGTCACTTTTGCAGGCCAGTTCAATGAATGTGTTCTCCATAGCCGACATGTTCAGCGACGATTTCAAAGTCGATTTTCGAAGGTCAGCCATGTAATTGGGCAGTATTCGCTAGATCAATGAGTTTGCAGATTCGCCGAGTCAATTCCCGAGTGTCGTTGGCATTTCCCCCATTACTTGTGATGATTTGACGTTACTGAGCGAATAGAGACACAAGCAATTTGCTGGGATTGAAAGGGACCATATTTGTGCAGTAAGTGTTTGAGCATGAGGTCGGAAGATCCCGGAGAGCTTGTTTGATTTCTTGGAGGTTTGCGAGAAGCCTCAGGTTCGGCTGGCGGCGAGGAGGATTTAGCGATTTGCGTGTCAATTTTGGACTGCGGACATGCATTAACAACGTCTGCAGATGAGAAAAACTCCAGAGTTGACCTTTTTCAGGTGCCGGAGATGCCATGCTATTGTCATCTCTGTAGTTTCTATTGGACCCGACAGCTGCGAGCGGGAAGCGAGATGAGTCGAGGCACATTAATACAGGAAGACACACAGGTTTGCTGTTTTGTTATTTTTTATTTATTTTTTACAGATGTTTTTCACGGATTTTACAAGGGACTGGATTCAGGATCGAATAGAGAATGGAAATTTTATTCAGGGGAAGCACATTTCCATTGGGGAGATGCACATGTATTTTCTTCTTGTCTTCTTCTCCTGTAATGAGTGCATATATCCGGGTTTCTAGCCAGTCGTTGTAGATACAAATTATCTGACGCACCGGTGCAGAAGATTCCGAGAAGCCAAACATAGAATTGGAGCAGCTAAGACCCAAAGATACCGTTGATTTCGATGACGAGGAGCTAGCCAGAATGATGGGAAACAAGCAAAGTTCCAGAAGAAACCGACGGGAGGCGAATCACTAAGTATCTGGTACGAACCCCCCGCCCACATATGCTGTGCCACAGTTGGCCAATTCTCTGGGTTATTTTCGTATTCCGGTATCGTAAATCTGTTTTATTCAATCAACTACACCAAGTCGTCGTACTAAAGACGTAGCTATTCGCAATGCGTGCACCACCAAGTTCTCCGGTTGTCCGTCCGCTGGTCGCATGCGCGCGCATTACCTTGGAAATAAATGGGTTAGTATGTGCGCTCCATTGAAGCAAAGGAAAAAAACAACTAAAATACATAATCATTGGCGACGAGCTTCCGACATGCGTGAGCCACATACCTTCATGAAAATTCATTGTCCCATACATCAATTAACAGTGCGAACGGCCGAGCGAACGATCTCGAAGGTATATTGGGCACGACTCGCCGATATAAATTCCGTAGCAAATGCAAAGGATGCGTTCTAGGTAGAGAGGCATATATTAGCATCGGCGGGGACTCTCAGGATGTGTAAACTCACCCGATGTGGTCGAAACGACGGTCGAGATCTGAGCCAACAGAGGATGATAGAACAAAGTCCCTGGTGAATGACGAGCATTCCCAGGAACAGAAGACATGTACCTGTGGCTCCCATAATGCAAAGCTCCGTGAAATGTCGACGGCGGACGGCGGACACCAAAAATCGCAGGCGGAGGCGGCAACAAAGTTGAAAATCTATCGAAGGTGAGCCAATGAAGTGACGGAAGAGGGAGCTTTACGGCTGATGAAGGTAAGGTTAAGCACGTATCGATGATCCCATGTACATCTGGATCTCGAATGATGTTAGGCTTTTTTTCTTCTTTTTGAATGCGACGCCGATGAAACGAAAGACGCACCTTTAGTACTCAACGACGAATCTCCAGCACACCATACAGCCGAATTCCATGCGATATCGCTACAAAACACGTTGAGATATTTCAATGAGGTGAAAAGACGCGTGAAAACGCGCCGAATATCGCCTTGACACGGTATTTTCGACATGGATTGGAGCGAGAGCCTAGAAGATCTACGACCGAGATCACCTAAGTACTACTGTAGACTGGCAAGGCAACAGGCAGGCAGGAGAGGGAGAGGGAGCACCAATTGGAAGGGAGGAGGTGGGAGCGATAGGATAATGGTGTGGTAGGAAGGAAGGGGCATTTCAAACTCCGACACCCGTGGCCGACCGTATACCTGACGCGCACGGACCTCAATCCGACTGAGGCGGAAATCCACGATCGGAGACCTATAGCGCAACTCAAAACTTGCTCAAAACCCTAAAATCTATGGATTATTTAAAGATTCGAGTGAACTGCCCGATGGTGGCACCGGGCAGAATTGGCAGAAGTGAGCAGATGCCCGGCATATCCGGACGGATCACGACAGGTTCCGGCATACAGGGTTTTCACTGGGGATGAAGATGGGGGTTGGCGCGATCCATGCGAAGGTGATAGAAAGCGGATGAAAGTGGTGGTCGGCAACTTTCATCTTGCTTTCATTGAAAGCAAGATGAAAGTTGTGTCCGAGACGTGATCGGTCCGAAAGTGATCATGATCACGGCAAACACCGCCCCGGGCATCAAAATGTTGAAAATGCCGGTCCTGAGGACCGAATTCTGCCGTTTTATTCATGCGAGCTCAGATGTAGTGCTTTTGGTGGTAGTACCCAAAAGACACTCAAGCGGAGTACCCTCGAAAGCACTACTGATTAATGACATCATCGGGAGTGCTTTTTTAACGTAATTAGTGCTTACGCAGGCCCCCGGACACTACCTTGGAACTAGCTCCGCTTTTTTCCAAAAATTTCCACTGATTTACTCTATGAAAATCGGGCTCTGGACACTGTTTTACTCTATAGCGGAGCTAAAAAAATTTCCCACGCTATTTTTTTGGTTTTCTCGCCTTCCCTGCCCCTCGCGCTGCCTTCCCTGCCCCTCGCACTCTTTCCTCCCCTACTTGCCTTCCCCGCCTTCGTAACGGGCATTTTGCGTTGTTTCTTGGGTGCGCCACCACGAGGTGGCTTTGGCTTCCTCTTTTTGCCGCCTTCTTCCGGTTCTTCGTAGTCGTCCTCGTCCTCAGAAAACTCCTCGCCATCATCGCGCACTTCGAGCTGTAAAACCTGTCGTGTTACCCTCGCATTGAGTATTCGCCAACGCTCCCATCCGGCATCGCCACCGGACAGCGAGTATGTCCCATTTTCACCATGCGCAACCATTCTCGCGGTGGCGAGATTGTAGACCAGCTCAGAAATTGGAGCATGAGTCAACAATGCGAGGTCTATGCTTCCTTGGCCCTCGGATGGTGCAATGTGCTGGAAAATATTGTGTAAGTTATGCACCTGAAATGAATCATGTCAGAAACGTGCCCGATCCGGACTGCTTGCCTAAACCTCTGATCGTGATGGCTACTATAATCGATCAAAACCGCCTTTTTGAAGTCAAACTCAGCCACAGGGAGTGTTTTCTTCAAAAAAAAATTTCTCGGGCTACGCCCGATTTACTCTATGGCGGAGCCGCAAGTCCCGCCCAGAGCCTGTTTTACTCTATATCGCGGAGCTAAAAATGTCCATTTTGGGGCCTTGATTTACTCTATCGCGGAGCTAGTTCCAAGGTAGTGTCCGGGGGCCTGCTTACGCACTTAGATGTAGTACCTTTACTTCCCACAGTGAAATATATTATATCGTCTCCTCCATAACAGCTCGTCGCATCTCCTTCAACTCTGCCCAGCTTGCAAGGCCAAAGGTAGCTGGCAATCGGTTCCAAAATTCCAACTGTGCTGCGTCGAACTTCGCCTGCCCAATGCTGGAGCATTGGGAGCACAGCACGTAGGCCGTATCGGAGAACACCCAACTGCCCAGGGGATCTAAATCACAGCGGAGTATCCTCCAAGTTGAAAGCTCATCGCGTGCGTCATCAACCACATCGCTGCAATTCTCGATGCAAGACTGGTTAGGGAGCTTCGCCACAAAATCGTGTGTGCTTGCCGTCCCACGCACCAACTCGACCTGGGATGTCAGGCACGTTTGTTGCTCGTGCGCACTCAGCGAAGTCCAAGGCCCTTCACTAGCGAGGAGGTGTTTCGAGGCGAATGTACATGCGGTGTAATAAGCTGCAGGGAGGAGCCACAGAGCACCGACTTCAGAAGCCGTCCGAATAGAGATCAGAGCTGCCGCGAGTTTGGATGGGATGTTTATGTGATGCATCCCATAATTATGGGCGCTGAAAAATTCCGGGAAATCCGTGGGGTACATGGATTCGAGGTGGGATAAGGCACGCCGAAAGAGATATTGGACGTCGTATTTGTGTGCCAGTCGCATGATCCCGATGACGGTGTCGAAGTCAATTGGCGATGGAGGGGGCATGAAGAAACTGAAGGACGTTAGCCAAATACAAGGTACGGAATCCGATAGAAACTACAAGGTCGACGTACCTGGAGTCGAAAACTGCTCTCAAAAACACTTCCACTTCCCCAGCGGAGTCATGAAGACGAACGATGGGAATCCCATCCATAATGTCGCCTTCAGGATGAGCAGGCTGAGGAAAAGCCACCATATCGCGGAATACAGAAGAACGGGCGCCTAGGACTCCGCTATAGATCCGGAAAAGCTGATTTTCGGCGCGGAGGATTAGGTTAGCGTCAGGAAACCACAAGTCATCGACACGCTCAAGTGCATTAGTGGCTTCCTGAAACATGGTCAAACGGTGGATCTCTGAAGAAGGCAAGACGAAGGCGTTGTGGCTGTGTCCACCATCACTCGTCTAAAGGCCTTGCCAAACAGTCCGAAATATTCCTGTCTTCCTTCCTCTTCCATCCCGTCATTGCCGCACTGCATACTCCATGTCGGGCGACTCAAACCCACAATTTGTATTGCAGGCCCCCTTCGACAGCCTAGATGCCGATGTCATCCTTAGATCTTCGGACGGCGTCGACTTTCGTGTGCATCGCATTGTGTTAGCGACGGCGTCCCCATTTTTTCAAACACTATTCCGCCTTCCTCAGGATACCACCAAGTCCGAAATTCCCGCTCTTCCAATGGCCGAAACGGCGCCGGTCCTGGACAGGCTCCTCCGGTTTTGGTACCCAGGTGCGGACCCAATCTCGACAGAGTTGGAACCATTGGACAGCTTAAGGGAGACGCTCGAGCTCCTCCTGTTCAAGTACGATATGCCCTTTGTTTCTCCGCGCGCCAAGGATTGCCTCCGGAGATACATGGACGTGGATCCTATCTCTGTCTTCTCCCTTGCGTGCCGCCATGGCTGGGAGGATGTTGCCACGGAGGCCGCACGGTGTTCCTTGAAACTTCCTCTGCGCTCTTTCGAAGGAACCCCACCGACAGCGCTGAAATATGCCGCCGCAAATACGTATTACCTCCTCCTGCAGTATCATGCTCAGTGCGGCAAGGCTGCCTCAGCCGTGGCAGAGCTATCCTGGACCATTATGGGACCGGAGTCCTATTTCGTTTGCAACACCTGCTCTTTCCAAACCATCAAAATTTTCGTAGGGCACCGTGCGGTGCGGGAGTGGTTTCTCATGTACTTCCGTGAAGCGGCGGAGCTGTTGTCTTCCCAACCAGCCGCCAACGTCGACGATCCGAAACTCATGCATAACGCGGTGAAGAAGATGGCGGAATGTGGATACTGTCGTAAGCAAGGGTTTGAACATCTGCATTCCTTCATCAGGAATGCATTCAAGCCCAAGCTTGAAGCGGAAATATGCAAGGTATGTGCATTGTGCCCTTTCTCCTGCCATCTATTAGGTCATGATATCTCTATAGGTGAAGTTAACGCTCGTATTTAATTGAATAGTCTCGGTCTCAATTCTATGCGTATGTGTGCATCGTTAGTTCTAACACTTTTGATGGTGTCTTTCCTCTTGCTCACAACGTCGATGACGACCTACTGAAAAAAGTGGGGCAAGTGCACCCTGCAGTTCACATTCAATCTCCTCTTATCTACCTAACCTACATTTGCGACTTCAAGTTGGATCTCTGCTAGCTGTCGCCGCGGCTGGCAAAATCGTGCCGCGAAACAATTTAACATTGCCATGTTCCTGCGCGCCCAACTGTGGCAGGTCCAGGAACTCTGCAGATACCCAACGACGTTATCGCACTGAAAATCTCCCGACCTTCAGCTGAACAGCTCTGCACGTCGTCCCGTGGATCGAAATGCGCCGGAGAGGTTGACAGCATTTGCGCGCTAACTGGATTCGGCTATCGAAATTAGCGACTTACTCGTCCCTGTTCTGAATGGCCGCCTAGCCTAAACTACGGCCCATTGTTGTATCCACAGACTCCCACCCCGAAACTGCCCCATGGCCAATATCGATACACCCACCGTCGCGCAGCTACTTTCCCGAAACAAGATCTAGGTCCAGGGTGTGGAATCCGGGTACCCAGGTTACTTTCAGCAGCTTGCGTCGCAGCACTAACATCCTAAGGTACAATCTGAGCACCACACCAAGCGTGCCCACTCACATTTTGCAGATACTTTGGATCGGCTGCGCAGACTCCCGTTATCCAGAGGCAGCAATCTGCGGCTCGTACCTGGGCGACATCTTTACGCACAGGCTCATAGCGAAGTGCGTATTATTCAGCACATCCATTTTGGTTGACTCAAATTCGGCGTCGAAAGTATAATGCGCCTTCCCCATGAAGAGGATGCCTACAGTGAGGTCGTTATCCAGTACGCAGTTAAAAATCTACATGTTACTGACAGTGCGCGATATCTCCTCGGCTTTCCGTGCCCCATGCCCAACATCAACTATAATCCCCGTCTCCATTTCGAAGACCCATGCATGGACGTTGACCTTTTGGCCATGGAGCCACGCATCCCGAATTATATCCGAGTTGGCCAACAGTCCGGCCTGTACTCACGTTTGTCACTACCACAGGGCCACAGAAACCCAAGACTGACCTGCTCGCGCGCGTTGGCCGATGTGAGTATCCTTAGCGCCCTCTCCTTCTGTTCGAGGTAGGGCAGTTTATTAAGACCTACATATATACATCATTACGAGTTCAAAAATACATCCTTGAGACTCTTTTTATCTCTGTCATTTCAACAGAGCGTTGCTCGGGTCGAGTCCCTCGACATTTTATCTCCGCGGCAGAAGAAGCTCAGAGCAGCGAACTTCAGCACTCCCATTTTAAGGAGGCGCATCATTATAGAGTCGCGTGGGATTTCGTGAACCTGCTGTTCATCTTCGACGACTTGATGGATAAGCTAAGCCCGAGGCATTGCCAAAATATCACTATATGATTTATGGTTTGGATTTTAAATCGAGCATGTTCTGAAGTTGCTGGATATTTTGTTCCAGAATTGGAAAACCTCGAGGCCACTGGCATATCCTGTGGGGGAATATCCTGTGGGCGAGATGCACAGATTATGCGCTCAAATTAGATTCTGTGGAAATCCATCTCATCCACAGTTTCTCCCAGTACAACTTTTACAGTCCATCAAGAAATACTAGACAGAGATGGCGATAAAATTCGATACAGAGCACCCTTGACTCATATTCAACTCGCCAACCCGAAACCGGTGCTTTGACATGCTGCTTTACATTAGTTTCTTATAAACAGCCACTACAACAAAAAATTGCTCGTACCTACGCATTGTTGTAGCTTTATATGTACTTAATCTACTTCTCTTCCCACATGAAATTCCAGAGGGATTTTTTGCAGGACTGGTAGAACACGCGTATGGACATAGGAAGTGTACATGTCACACTACCACCTCCCAGTCACTAATGTGCGAGCTTGGGACATTCTCTATGGACGTAAAACATGTGCGAGGCGGACACACATTCTATGCTTCTTATGAAAAGCCGGGAAACTGATTGCATTAAATAAATTGAACTTCCCCGAGATGCCCATAATTGCTACCTAGAGGTAAACAACTGTACTTGACGGTTCTTTCGGCAGACCTGTCATGTAGGCCTTGAACCCCAGTCAATATCTCTTACGCCCTGGTCTGTGGACACCTGCTCACATCTGCCGTCACAGATCCAGGCAGAATTCTTAGGAAAATGCATTTCAGGTCGGGAATATACTGTATCTTTTCATTCAATTCGTCGGTCACGCGTCACAGGGGGGCCTGACGGCGACGAACTTTGGTCGTTGTCACGCGTCACTAAGGCGGTTGACGAATATGTTTTTTGTCACGGTTCCCCAGAAAATGGCTCCAGAGCCATATAGAATCCGCAAAAATAATCTTGGGGGTTCAGAGGCTGGAAATTGAGCAGTCAGACCCATTTTCGTCCGATTTTCCTTGTGGAGGCCAAGTTTCCACCAGTGGCAACCACTAAAATCAACTGAGATGAAAAAAAAATCTGCACAAGTGGCGTTATAGAGTGCAGAAGTCAAAATTGATCCGAAAATGATCAGGAACAGATCTCTGAGGTCCCTTTATCATTTGGAAACAATATGAGGGTCCGATGAATTTTTTTTCCTTGTCACGCTCATTCTTCGGCGTTGACGAGGTGACGAATTGGTTCAACATGTCACACGTCACACCCCTGTCGAATTGAATGAAAAGATACAGTAACTCGCCATTGCCGTCAGGAAGACCGAAAATTGAAGAAGCGAATCTTTTGATTGCACAAGACCACGGTTGGGGCTCGAATGTACATTTAGTTAAACGGTTTCTGACATCACCGACCGTCCAACAAGACTAACGCCCTATCCTCCCTAGTTGAAGCACCACTACAAACAAATAGATGTATGCTCAGCGAACAAGCGTAATCCGGCCGTGAGTAAAGGTAAACTTACCCCTTCCTGTTCCAACGGGAAACAGTTCTTCGACGCGACGCAGTTACAGATGCACCAGGGTGTCTTTGGGTTCAGGTTCTGGCTGCATGTGACAGTGCCGGTGGGGCCAGAGCAGATCCCTTGTTGCTGCAGGTGGTGCGTTTCTCGAGGCTCGACTGGGACTCGAGCGAGGATGCGGTGGTGCTGCCCAAGTGAACGAGGACGGCGCAAGTAAAGGCCAAGAAGTTGAAAGATGGGCGCATCGCCAATATGGGGGTGAGTTGGACAAGTGGGGAGGTTGAGAAGCAGGATGGCATAACGGTGATAAATACAAAATTCCATGCCGAAATGGTGCTTTGCTTGACAAGGGCGCCAGGAACGGCATGTTGAACCATGCGGTCAATACTATAGCCGCTCCGGAAGGTGCATAAATTGGCTGATGTGGTATCAGTACGGCGTAATGAGACCACAGACGTCGAATTTTGTGGCGACGCCGGGTGAGAAATGCCAGTCTGTGGCACTGGCGTTAATGAAATCCGGTGCACGTTCCCACACAAGCCCTAATTCCGAACATGGGGACATGTGGAGAGGTAGATACGTACAGCACCGTGTGGCACAACTCTGGTAATCGGGAAGAATGGTCGAGATAAATTCGTGGTTGTGTTTTAACCGGTAGTCTCGGACCAAAATCTCGTGACAAGATGATGACAGCCAACTTCATCCTATCACGAAGTCTCGTCTTAACAAACTTACAATCGATGCAAATCTAAACGACGACGCGACGCGCCGACATGACTAATTAGTGAGTACGTGACGATCACGTGGAATTTCGGGGTGATCTCCGTGATGCTGTGCATTTGGTTTTCCTCTCGATCCTCCATGATCAGGTTCATCCTTGTGCAGGTCAGGCTTGCACAATTATCTGTCACTTTCATGCTGAACATGCGGCATTTGTAGAATCGACAAGGGAAGACGAGATTGGCCAAGTGGTACGTCCCATACGAGGATGACGAGAAGGTGGGCCCATACTACAATCGTCTGACGCCTGCTGCTGAGCGCTGAGCGCTGAGCTCCAGGTTCGCCTACGAGGCGAGGTCCATCGAGTTGTGAGCGCCCGGGATCACCGATATCAGTCCAACTTTGTCGAGGTTGGCGTTAAATGTCATACGTGTCAAAACTGCACTGCTTGACTCGATCGTCACAGTTCCGCAACTATAAAATCGTCTATCGGCGCTACGCCGGGCTGTTCTTCTGTGTTTGTGTCGATGCGAACGACAATGAGCTTGCATATCTCGAGGCCATACATTTTTTCGTCGAGGTCCTAGGTGAATGGTCTGGTCCTATCTGGCGTGTGTAAAAATGCTAAGAAATACGCTTACCAGACAACTACTTCGAAAATGTGAACGAACTGGACTTGGTATTCAACTTTTACAAAGTCAGTGGCTCACCTGTGCTACCATGATGCTTATCGTCTCGAAGGTCTACGCAATCCTAGACGAGATCTTTCTCGCCGGAGAGATCCAAGAAACCAGCAAGGACGTTGTTCTATTACGCCTAGAAGAACTAGAGAAGCTAGAGTAGGGGCGCGACCAGAGCGTTGCCGCCTTATCTTCGCCGGACAAGCCAAAATCTGATATCCATTTAACTCCGTGTATTTTACTCGCTCTACTTATTCCGAACCTCTCTCGCGTATTCCTGCAGTTGTGCCCACTCGAGCAGCACCGCGAAGAAATAGCAGTCATTCTGCGCATCCGTGACCACCCGTTCCGCCACTTGTCTCCCCCTCTCCTGAATCAAACGCGCCTCCTCCACGTGCGCCTCCGCCCACGCCACCCTCTCCAGCAGGTCCGAGAGGTCCGGCAGCACAGGGATATAGTGCTCGTACGGCCGCAGCCAGTCGTTAAAGTATTCGTCAAAGACGGTGGACTGCAGTGTATCAGTTACACACACCCCACGCGAGTAGCCTCACGCACCTTGAACACGAGCGACCCCGACCGCAGCAGGCCCAAAAAGCGCCCGGAAAACGTATTCCCGTCGACGTCGAGCAGATACTTGTACCCATACGCCGCCTCCCTTGCGTCCCCTGGGCCGTGGATATCGTACTCCGCGATGATGGCGTCGCGGTCGCACCCCTCCGTGCAATGCGACTCGGCAAACTGCGTCATCTTGACGTCGAGAACATCAGAATGGTTCCGCGCGAGCTCGATGAGCTTGAAGCGCGGGAAGCGGCGGAAGTTCTCCCCGATGATGTGTCCGCCGTTGGACATCCCGCGCCAGTCTAAGGTATACATGTAAATTCGACTCAGATACGTTGCTACTCGCTGAGCTCGGAAAAAAATACGTACACAACTGTGACTTTTTTTCTTCCCAGGGGACGTTGTCCGGATACGCGAACTTGCCGGACCAGCCCGATTTGTCGTAGAAGTACTGCGCGCACAAATGGTTTCAATTTGAATTCGCGGAGCGGGTGAGAAGTTAAATCGGGCGTATTTACCTGACCAGGAAACAATATATCCGAAAAACAGGACGAGATCTTCGTCATCGAAAGCAGCGGGTAGAGATCCACCGTAAAATCGGAGCTTGAGCTCGAGCGGAGGACTGACGTGTAATTAGCTCGCGTGCATACACATACGCACACGCATCAAGCGGATGTATGGATGAATGAAACGCACAAGCAACGTCATCACTGGCGCTCTCCGCGAAACCCGCCGAGGATTTCGGAACCCCGCACCCGGGGCGCGTTTTGAAGAACACCCCCGTGGGGTGCGGCACGATTTCAAATGGCGTCGGGTCGCTGATCTTCAGCGCCTGTGCCCTGGCGCCGAACTCGCGGTAGTCAAACAGCACGCGCGGCTCATCGCGCCCGTTCAGCATAAAGTCCATGTCGGGTAAATGCTCCGCGAACTATTTATTTTTATCGCGATTAATAATGGCGCCCAAGAAACAACAACTTGAACAACGAATAGACGTACCCGTCTTAGCGTGCGCGGCCAATCTCCAAAATACGACGTCCCCTGGTATCCTGGCATATGCACCGCCCCATCCTTGATCTTGATCGTCGTCATCCCTTTCGGATCTTTCAACATCTAGGTCGGGTCGAGCATATTAATCAATTATCATTCCAGCTGTGCTATTGATATTGTAGAAATGGGAAACCCACCTTGGCCGATCCCCGGTCTATCATCTTCTGGAAAAACGCCGGATCCTCCTTCGCTAGCTGGTAAAACGGCGCGAAATCGCGGTGAATCTGGTCATATTCATCCACCAAGCACTTGTTCTCGCGCGCGAAGCGGAACCAGTGGTCGAAATTGGGCGGGGGCGCCCGACTGCTCTTGAGCGCGTACCGCGCCGTGGCTTGCGCGAGCGTGCGGGACTGCCGCGCGAAAAGCGCGTCGATTTCGAGACGCGCGGCGGTGACGTGGGGCGCTTCTGCCGGTGGTGGATCGTGTATTTCCGGAGCAGCGACCTCCACGTCGACGTCGGGCTCTGGCTCACCACTGGCAGGCCCGACAGACAGACGCCTCTCCGCGAGAATAGCCCCGGCGGCAGAGATCACCAAGATCCCGAAGACGGTGACAAGTATGCGACGGTGCCGCCAGGCCCAAGAGTGCTGCCCCCGCTGGCGTTGAAGATCGCTCTCTTCGTCGGTGGCCTCGCTCTTTGGAAGTCTCGACGAGAGCAGTTGTGTCTGCGGATCCGTGCCGTCTTCTGAATCTGGCAACCGCGTGTATGGTTTGGATTCGGATCCGAGAATGAGAGAGAGAAAAGGCGCCATTGCTTGAATATCGAGTTAAACAGCTCTGCTGTGCAACGACGGGGGAGCAGACCGGCTGCTAGCGTGCGAAATCGAGCATGGCCAACATTTATAGGTGGGCGGCACAGCTTGTTGTTCAGGGTTGTTACAGCGCTGGCGTTTGGCCAGCGTTGCCACTGGCAGCGGCTAAGAATGGCGGAGCCAAAAAAGGGCGGCAACCTGAGGCAACCGGCGACCGCGACTTGGTATCCCATCGCAACAGGTTTCGTTGACCATAATCCCGTCAGCCCTTTCAGCGCAACATGGAGAAAAAAGGTGATGGTGAGAGGAAAGGTGGAATATGATCCCATCATTGATCACTTTGAATCTCAGTTGGACAATTCATTCTGCTAACATGTTACATATGAAGCGTCCGGCCATACTCTTGTAATCTCGCCCACTCCAGCAAAACTGCGAGGAAATAACAGTCATTCTGGTCGTCTGTCACGACTTTCGTCGCAACCTGCATCCCACGTTGCTGAATCGCCCTCGCCTCCTCCGGGTTTGCGTTGGCCCACTCTATTTTTTCTACAAGATCCGAGAGGTCCGGAAGGACGGGAATATAGTGCTCATACGGCCGCAGCCAGTCATTAAAATATTCCTCGAACGCCGTTGCCTAGTTTTACTGTAGTCAGTCTCAGAACCCACAAGTCCGTGAAATCAACGGACCTTGAACACCAACGAGCCCGACCGGAGAAGGCCCAGATATCGCCCCGAAAAAGTCGTTCCGTCCACGTCGATGACGTACTTGTAGTTGTACATGTCCTCGCGCGGCTGGCCCTCGCCGGTGATGTTGTATTCTGCAATCACTGCCTCGCGGTCGCAGCCCTCGAGACACAGCGTCTCCGCGAACCTCGTGATGGCAACGTTCATGAGATCGGGGTGCTGGCGGCCCAAATCGACCAGCTCGAATCGCGGGAACGCATGGAAGTTCTGGCCAATGATCTGGCCGCCGTTGGACATTCCGCGCCAGTCTGGGGAGAGAATTCAACCTCACGACACCAAATCAAATAATTCTACACGTACAGATCGATGATTGTTTGTTCTCCCAGGGTACGTTGTCGGGGTACTCAAAAGTCCCTGACCACCACGATTGATCGTAGTAATACTGGCAAGTATCGTTATCCAAGTTGGCGAGCTGGAATAACGTGCATACCTCGGTGGGAAACAGAATGTCAGAGAAGCAGGGCGAGATCTTGGCCATACTGATAAGCGGATACAGGTCTGTGGT
The DNA here is from genome assembly GCA_029378395.1 of Mycena leptocephala. NCBI lineage: Eukaryota > Fungi > Basidiomycota > Agaricomycetes > Agaricales > Mycenaceae > Mycena > Mycena leptocephala. The sequence goes on from JARJLF010001828.1 coordinate 22,180, forward strand.
AAATCCCGGTTTTGCGCTCGAGATTAAGACTGTTGACTTGAATCAGACTCGACGACGGTTCGTCGAATAAATATACCCACACGCAGTGTCATCGTTGATACTGTTCGCAAATCCAGGGGTCTTCTGGGTAATCACGCACCCGCTCTGGTGCTTGAAAAACTCCCCAGTCGGTCGCGGTGCGATTTCGAACGGGATTGGGTCTTCGGGGCGGAATGCCTTCTCCAACGCGCCTTCGTCGCGGAGGTTGAATACCACGCGGGGCTCGTCGCGAGAGTTTAGGAGGAATTTCATGTCCGGAAGATAAGCTGAGAACTGGGTATGGAACTCAGCCAGAAGCAAATCAATGTCGAACAAAGACCCTACTCGTCCCAGTGTTATTGGCCAATTGGAAATATATGCCACCTCTGGCCCAGCGTCAAGATGCACCTCTCCGTCCTTGATTTCCACAACAGCGATTTCCACCGGGCTTTCATGGATCTTCGATGCGCCGCGCTCGATCATCCTTTGGAAATGATGTGCGTCCTCCTTCGCCATCCGATAGAATGGTTCGAAGTCCCGGTATATCTGGTCATATTCATCGATCAGACATGATCGTTCTTGGGCGAATTGAAACCAGCGGTCGTAATTTGGTGGAGGGGAGCGGCCCCTCTTCAGGGTGTATCGCGCGATCGCTTGTTCCAGCGTTTTGGACTGGCGGGCGAACAGAGCTTCGATGTCAAGTCGCGCTTGTTCAACGGGAGCGTCGATTGGCGCCTCGAGTATCTCGTCGGATTCGGGTTCTGCTATTTCTGGGGCTTGAGATGGTGCTTCTACGGAGAGTGACACGATGACTCCAGATATTCTTTCACGGGACAGGAATATGGCCACAGAACCGGTAGCCAGGATGCACAAGATTGTGACAATGAGCAGTCGGTGTCGCTTTGTCCACGATATTCTTCGGGAACGCCATACATCGTCGTCTTCCCTCTTCCGATGGGCTGAGAGCAGTGGCGTCCTGGGGTCGTCATTCCCATCGTAAATCGAAGGCACCTGTCCTTGAACTGTCGGGGGTGGGTTGAGATTGAGAAACCGAGGGGACATTATAGCAGCACCAGGCACAGATCCAGCTGTGGGTGCGCTGGCATTGCTACATGACCGTATTTTAATGAATCTTTGGGGCGTCCCATGGAGATACCGTTGGGAAGTTGTCACGGGCGGCGAATTTGAGGAGCCCGAATGCCTTGATGGTTTCTTGGCGGGTGCTGTAAACGCCGTCAGACCCCGTTGAGACCGATCGCAAAAGTCGATGTAGAATGCTAAAATAAGAGACAACATCGTATCGTATTTACGGAAGGCGTTTTATCTGAACCGGCAAACGTTTGGATGCATGTCGAAAAGAAAAGAAAAAAAGTGATTCGACCCGGGATCGAACCGAGGACCGCCTGCGTCAAAAACCTGTGAAGCAGATGTGATAAACCAACTACACCATCGGACCACAAGAGTACATGCTGATGAGATCATGAGATCTCTATTTTGGAAATATTTTCTCAGTCATATACCATCCCGGTAAGTGATGAATTGTTTAATTCATAAGCAGTCGAGAGCTCCTTGTGCGACCTTAATTTGATTAGGGGCCATGAGAATGGCCTTGAGGTCAGGTATTGGGCCGCTGTTCATTAGGACTGATGATTATCGGTTGGGAGGTCTGATCCGCATCTTCGGTCTTTCGAAAATTTTGTCGGGATATTGGTATCCAGGCACCTCCAAAATTTTGTCAGGATTCCGGCTCAGACCTCAGCCAATCTTTTTTTTGTCGGGACTAGGATCAGACCTCAAATTTTGCCGAAAAATGGCTCAAAAACCGCGATAAAATCCCATAAAATTAATCCTCTATGCAGTTGTCCTCAAGTAGCTCCAGAATATGAATATTATCCTTCTCCACATCGTATCCAGGCTCGCAACAGCTTTTGACATCTTTTCTTTTTTGTTTATTAGCTCCTCAATACCTTGTAAGTGCGAATTCCAATCTCCAATCTCCACTTGGTAGGATCCCAGTAAAGTGCTGACTGCTTGTCTTCCGCCTCGTTGTTTGATATTATGTTGTCCATAGCTTGGAAATAATTCAGAGCAAGGAGAAGAAACAAATAAAATTCCGGCAAGTTCTGTTAAGTTCCACAGAGAAAGAAATTTTATGGAGTGGCAATGGCATTGCATACATTGTCCACGATTTACCAAATGGGTTCAGCTGCCGCATTTCTGTGCATGCCAGAGGTCACCATTCATCAACTGTAACTTGCTACTTTCGGCTACAAAGTAATGTCAGGACTTCGGCTGAGACCTTGACCATGAGAGCAGCCGTTGTCGGGACTTTGGCTCACACCTTTTCATCTGCTGAACCCGTTTGTCGGGACATTGACCCAGACATTTGTCGACCAATTTGGAAATTTTGTCGGGATTCGGGATCAGACCTCCTAACCGATAATCATCTAGTCTCCCACAGCCAGACTCAAATAAACGAAAAATTAAGATAGTCGAAATTTTTTAGTTTATGTTGAATAATCATCGGTCCTTGTTCATTCAACTACTGGTTTTCACCTCTCGATGTTAGTTGATTTTTCTGTTTCGACAACAAAGTATTTGTTCCAGTCCTGGCATCCCCCTTCAAGTATACCAGATATATCAGATACTGTACCATTTTGACCGTAGATTCAGCGGGTGTGGCCTGTGACCACTTAGATTCACCTTTTGCTCGATTCAACCTGAGGAGGGACCTGTGACTGTAATTCTTATCATTCAAATTTGATTCAACTAGGCACCAAATTAGGCTAGTGGAGCTGCGGAGAGCTGGGAGAAGAAAATTCAAAATTTGCCTCTCTCAAGACGCAAAACGGTCACTGAATTCAGCCTAGGCAGTTACCTGTGACCAAAATTAAATAGGTTCAATTCAGCCTTCAGTGGGACCTGTGACTTAAATCTATGGTACAGTATAGTCAAGTTCAACTCAGCAATTTCCTTCGTCTTGGACAATCATTGCACACTAGTATTCCCGACTTGTTCAGTGATTTTATAAGGCCAGTAGAGGGACAATGAGATTTTTTTTACTGTGTGCCAATACATGATAAGGTTTTAGTGCTTCAATCATGCAACACTGTGCCCAAATGGCAGTGAAGTTTGGGGTTCAGCCTAATTCCTTTGTGTGTGGATTCATATGGCCCTCCGGGAACCCTAGTACTGCTGACCTGTGCCTGTACCTGTTGGCTTGTTGCCTCCGATATATCATACCCAGGATTCAGGACACCGCTAATATTTATTAGGATATTTAGTAGATTTTAGGGTTGCGTAATTCAACCATTATTCTCCTTTCGATCATACTGTAGCAGATTGAACTCATTTCCCAGCACCAGGTTGTCAGATAGGGTAAATTATATCTGTAAACAACTTGCTTTTATGAGAGCTGTGTATTTATTCATTGCTGGCCCCTGGGTTCTTTCCTAATCGAAGATGTGTGGGTGAGATACCAAGCCAAAATCTTGTCCAGCTTTTGCCATTGGTGATACCCATGTTTGGAGCCCCAGAGACAGTGGTATTTTGGGTTGAGAAATACAAATCAACTCAGCTCTTTCCAACTGTGTATGGGGATACGTAATCGCAATGCAGGCTTCCGACGTCCTCAAGCATCAAGAAACTTCAAAAATTCAGCATGTTTGCCATGAGTAATCAATTCAGGCAGCCTTGGCAAGTGATTCAATGCTGAGAAAGATGGGGCAGGCTCACCCTTGCCAGAGCTTTGCTCAGCTCGAGTAGGTTTTCAGGGTGATGCCGAAAAGCTGTTTGTGGCAATGACCGAAAGATTGGTAATCCATGATCTGGTAGGAGTCACTGCGCTCAGACTCCCCCGTAGGCACAGGTCTGCCAGATCCCGATAGGCAGATGCATAGGCAGATCAGTGTGCTGACCCTCGCCAATTCATCTGCCCATCCCTGCTGAGGTTGGTCTAGGTATTCTGACCGGATTAGGCACACATAGACTCACATGGTGTCATGATTCACTCTTTTCCACATCCCACAAATTCATTCCAATAACCCGGTGACTACGCAGACACTCGCCGGGTTATACCTCGGGATGCTCCTACCGCCTCCCCCTTCCTTCGTCCTGTCTCTCTGTCTCCAACATCCTGCTCAAACCCCTTGATCGCCCTCGTCCCTGATTGGGTTATTTCAACCTGATCATTTGCAACCTCAATTGTATTTCAACCCGATCACATTTCAACAGCGATTGTATTTCAACGATGCAACCATTATTTCCAACGGACCCCTTGGTGACTGGTAGTCATTACTACGCCTTGCAGTATATAACCCTAGGATAGGTAGTTAGGCTCTTTACACTATTCTAGTCTATTCTCCAGAGCTCAATCTACCGCGTTTTGCCTATCTTCTTGTATCGCCCAGCTGCCCACGTCGCAGTAACCCCTGCAGTGAGGCCCTGTGCTGACAAAAGAATAGTGTCAACCTACTGACGACTCGACTGGACGATACGATGAACAACACTGAATTTGCCATGCTGGACCCCGGGGTCTTCAAGATTCAGCCCAAAGACCAACGCTCAGCGCTCTTATACCAGCAGGCCCTCAAGTCTCACAACGAGGCCCGCACACTCCACGAGACCCTCGTAGGGCTCCAGGCTCAGCTAGGGGATGCTTGTGCCCAGCTGTTGCAAGCTGGAGACAAACGGCTCGAGCAGAACAAGCTGCTGAGGGAGGCCATGGGTGCGCTGCGCGATGCTGCCAGCGACCGCCATCCCTCTCTCGGGACATCTGGGGAGGTCAAGGTCAACACCAAGCAACCCTGGGTTGCTGCCCCGCGCACGTTCAACGGGGATTCCGAACAGGTGGACCAGTTTTTGGCGGATTGTTGGCTGAACTTTAATGGCAACACCGCCTATGCCACGGACAGCACAAAAATTACCTTCACGCTCTCCTACATGAAGGATGGCTCCACCTCGCAGTGGGCCAACAACGTCGTGTTGGCCATGCAGACCCAGGATGCGACCGGATCGTACTCTACCTGGGCGGACTTCCGCCTCGCAGTCCTTGAAGCGTTCAAGGGTGGTGCACAAGTCGAGATTGCTCAAGCGAAGATGGAGAAACTCCGCCAAGGCAAAAGTACGGCCACGGAATACTTCACTGTGCTTGACTCTCTTAACAAGACGGCGGCGTACAACGAAGTCACCCTCATCCGATTGCTCAAGCGCGGCATCGATGACAAGGTGGTTAGGGCGGTCTATAGTCAGTCAGACCTGCCCGTGGACTACAAAGGCTGGAAGAAGCAAGTTATCAAACACGACGGGCTGAACTGGGCATTCCGGGTTATGGAAGGCAGCCTTAGGGATGGGGGGAACATGGTTTCTGCCCCAAAGATGCACTCCTCCTACTTCCCTCCTAGTGACACCGGGAACGTGCGCAAGACCGAGTGGAAAGGTCAGGGGAATAATCCGGTCACCCATTTTGGGAATAACCCGGTTAGCACCCCCGTGCCCTCTACCTCCGTGGCTGCTGCCCCGGTCCCTATAGACATAGACTGTGCGGACAGCAAAGGGAAGGGACCTTCACCGCGCTGTCGTGTGGAAATTTTTATTCCCAAGTAGAGTACAGGAAGTGACGTTGTTCGTGTAAACTCCACTAATAAATTGTGCGAGTTGGTGAGCAAAGAAAATTAGAAGTTCAATAGAATTGGTGGAAATATCACTTGAATTAACTGTGCTAACAACCGCGAGCGCAATGGTGGCTGGGCTTGTCTAGCGGAGTTTCTGGCGGTAAATCGGTTCTGTGCTAACAACCGCGAGCGCTTCGGTGGCTGGGCTTGTCTAGCGGAATTTCTGGCAGTAAATCGGTTCTGTTCTGCTGTCTGTTGCGGTACTGCTGTAGGCTTGCTGAAATCAGTTTGGCTGATCTGAAATAGACTCCTTATGATGAGAACTGTCTCAATCAGAAGTACTATATAAAGTGTGAGTCTAATTATTCCTACTAATATATACAGGCTTCGTAAGTAAGTTGGTAGGTAGGTATGACAGGTCTATTTATCTCTTCTTTTATACTGTTCCCGTGTGAATATCCTTCCCTTTTCCCTCCTGGTCTTGCTGATGAATTTGATTACAAATGCTGAATAATGGCTCAGTAATGTTTATTAAGCTTGACTCAGCATGAGTAAGATCATGAATAATCGCTTTGACTGTTGGCTGACTAAACTTCTTTTCCCTGAGCGCAAATAGGGGCGTGAGAACTCGGATCAACTCGGCCCATTATCCTCCATTTGATTTTTCTCTCAATTTTCTCCCCAGTAATTTTTCTTCAATTCTCATCATTCCTGGCTAACATTTATTAGACACGACAGCGCCCCACCTGTTACAATTGCAAACAGGAAGGACACTTGGTGCAGAACTGCCCTCGTTGCCTTATACAGGACCTGCAGTTCTGGGCCATGTACACCGAAGCGATGAAGGAAGAGCAAGACCAGGAGGATTTTCCCGCCGGTCGCCAGTGAAGTCTACGCACTTATGACCTATACCACGCTCCAGTGTACCAGTTGCATCTCCCAATTCATTTGAAGTTTTATGCACTGCGGAACCTGAGCCGACCGATGTAGAAAACTCCGACGACGGTGAATCGACGACGATATGGAGTAGAGAGGCCAGTCCCTCTCTACGCTCCAGAAGGCGCAAGCCGAGAGGACAACGAAGGGAGAAAGCAGAATGGCACAGACTCCCCATTGGAAGTGCGGAACGGACATTAGCCCGGATTAACGAACATCCCGCTGAGGCAGGAGACATAGTCCGTCGGTGGACTCACCTGCACAGACATGCCGAAGTCACCGACGAACTACTGGAGGTACTAATGACAACGTACCCCCCAGACGCGTTGCGAGAACTCCCATCCTACATACGCGCTATGAACGGGAGCTCGATGATGATCCCGGTAACCCTCGAAGGGCTGAACAACCTACAGGGTTGTTCCGTCACCGGGTTAATTGATAGCAGTGCCACGGGTGGGTTCATCAACGAAAGCGTAGTGGAAGAACGGGGGATGGAGAGAGAGGCACTCCCCATCCCTGTCCCGGTTTATAATGCCAACAGGACGTTGAACAAAGGAGGGCTGATCACACATGTTGTGCGCCTCCGACTTACAATTCAGGATCATACGGAGGTCTTTCCCCTTGCTATTACGGATACAGGGAAGAGTGATGTGATCATCGGGTACAACTGGCTCCGGAAACACAACCCGGAGATCGATTGGGAAAAGGGGGAATTGAAGTTCTCCCAGTGCCCCCCTGCTTGCAAACACGCTAGGCTGCAAGAGGAGTGGGACGAGGAGGATCAAGAAGAGATTCAGGAGGGGGACTGGGTTTTTATAACCCGAATCTACTCTGAATCCGCTTTGCCACAACGGGACTCAGCCCATATCCGGGCCATGGGCAGCGTGGCCACCAAGCTGGCAGCCGCCGCGAACGAGGCCAAAGGGGAGCAAACCCTGGAAGACAGTGTACCAGAGCATTACTTCCAGGATTTCCGCGGGGTGTTCGAGAAAGACAAGTTCGACAAACTCCCCGAACGGAAGAAGTGGGACCACGCTATCAAACTGAAACCGGTTTCTGAACCGGTCAAGGGACACAACATCCCGCTCAACCCGGCAGAACAATGCGAGCTAGACGCGTTTATCAAAGAACACTTGGAGACTGGCCACATCAGGCCCTCCAAATCGCCTTGGGCCTCCCCGTTCTTCTTTGTGAAGAAGAAAGATGGGAAGCTACGTCCCGTGCAGGACTATCGAAAGTTGAACAAACTTACCATCAAGAACCGGTACCCGATCCCATTGATCTCGGAGATCATGCATATGCTCCGAAAGGCAACCTGGTTCACTAAATTGGATGTTCGATGGGGCTACAACAACATTCGGATCAAAGAAGGAGACGAGGAGAAAGCCGCCTTCATGACCAACTGAGGGCTATGGGAGCCACTGGTGATGTTCTTCGGACTCACTAATTCGCCCGCAACTTTCCAATCGATGACGAACAAAATCTTCAAGAGGCAAATCGCTGAAGGCCGGGTTATTGTGTACTTGGACGACATCCTCATTTACTCAGACAATTTGGAGGACCATCGAGCGACAGTGCGCGAAGTATTACAGGTGTTGAAAGATAACGACCTGTCCCTCAAGCACGAGAAGTGTGAGTTCGAACAACGGGAGGTGGAATACCTGGGGGTGATCATCAGAGATGGGAAGATTCGGATGGATCCCGTGAAAGTGGCTGGGGTGCGGGAGTGGGCTACACCCAGAACAGTCAAGGATGTCCAGAGTTTTCTGGGGTTCCTCAACTTCTACCGCCGGTTCATAAAGGGATTTGGTGACCACGCAAAGCCATTGACCCGGTTAACCTGGAAGGACACACGGTGGAGATGGGGAGTGAAGAGTCGAAGCAGATTCTTCCGATTTTGCTACTGGGGCTTGTTTAACCCAGTGCCAAGCTGGAGTATGGGTGCCAATCGTGTTCCTGTCTAAGGGTCTGAATGACATGGAGCGCAACTACGACATCCACGACAAAGAAATGTTGGCAGTGATGCACGCCCTGTACGAGTGGCGGCACTTCCTACAGGGAAGCCAGCGGAAGTTCGAGATATGGACGGACCATAAGAATCTGGAATACTTCACCACCACCAAGAAGTTGAACCGATGGCAAGCCAGATGGCTGCTAGAGCTGAGTGAGTACGACTTCACTCTAGTGCATAAACCTGGGAAGCAACACACCAAGACGGATGTGTTATCCCGACGAGGAGGACACGAGCGTGGAGAGCACGATAATTCAAACATGGTGCTGCTGCCCAAAACACTTTTCGCGAATAACCCAGTTAGTGGGGCGGAGTTCTTGCGGGCTATGCCCGCAGTACTCAACGACACGCCGGGTGATAGGTTCATGGAGGAAATCAAACAGAAGAAGCACCTTTGGGAAGCCGGTGCGAAAGAGGCGCTCGGGAAAGAAGACAGCAGATGGGAAGAACATAATGGGTTCTTGACCAAGGACGGGCTGATTTACGTGCCGCCCGACGAGACGTTGAGACACCGGATTCTTAAAGCACACCATGACGATTACCTCGCTGGACACCCCAGCCAATACCAGACGACAGAGTTGGTTACTCGCAACTACTATTGGCCTACAGTCCTGAAGGAGACCAAGAAGTATGTTGCGGCCTGTCCCACCTGTCAGCGCACCAAGATTTTCCCCACGAAGCCTAGGGGACCGCTACACCCGAACACTGTCCCCAAACGGCCCTGGCAGTTTATCTCAATCGACTTGATTGTCAAACTCCCAGAGAGCAACGGGTTTGACTTGATCGCAGTAATTGTGGACCGTCTCAGCAAAGCCATCCAGGTTCTTCCCTGCACAGAACATATCAGTGGCGAGGGGATTGCCCGCCTATACCGCGACCATGTCTGGAAGGACTACGGATTACCAGAGGTGGTGATCAGCGACCAGGGCCAGATTTTTGTGGGGCACTTCATGCGAGATCTGCTGAAGCTGCTAGGCGTGAAATCGAACGCATCGACGGCCTACCACCCGCAGACAGATGGACAGACCGAGCGGGTTAACCAAGAGATAGAGCAGTATCTGCGGGTGTTCACCAACTTCATGCAGGATGATTGGGCGGACTGGCTGTCCCTGGCAGAATTCAGCTATAACGACAAGGTTCACACGATGACCAGGTTCAGCCCGTTCTATACAATGCTGGGTTTTCACCTGCGGAAGGGTACAGAGCCACGGCTCAAGGTACCGACGGAAGCGGCCGACAACTTCGTGAAACGAATGCAACTTGTACGCAAAGAAGCCGCGGCATCCATGCGCGTGGCACAAGAAACGATGAAACGCTTCTATGACCGAAAAAGAGGCGAAGACCCCAGCTATGAACCCGGTGACGAGGTGTATTTGTCGGGAAAGAATCTGACGACCCATCGGCCCATGAAGAAGCTGGATGACAAATGACATGGCCCTTTCAAGGTCGTACACAAGGTTGGATCGCTCTCATACGAGCTCAAGTTGCCAGACACCTGGAAAGTACACCCGGTGTTTAACACGGTCTTCTTGAAGCCGTGGGTGCCCCCGGTAGCGGAACATCAGAAGGCGGTTCCTCCACCCCCACCTGACGTGGTGGATGGTGTGGATTTGTACGAGGTTGGGGAGGTGCTCAACATTAAAGTGCACAACCGGAGCCTGCGGTACTATATCCGATGGGAAGGCTATCCGAAAGAGGAGTACACCTGGGAACTGCGACACCACTTGGTGGGCGCTGAGGATGCACTAGTGGAGTAGTACAAGAAGAACCCGTGGGCCCCTCGAGAGATCCTGAACGGAAAGGGGGGCTGGAAAATGGAGAACCTGCCTCCTAGGCAAAAAAAGAAGAAGCACTGATGCCTCGAGACGAAGCATCCCTAGGGGGGGGGGGTAATGTCATGATTCGCTCTTTTCCACATCCCACAAATTCATTCCAATAACCTGGCGACTATGCAGACACTCACCGGGTTATACCTCAGGATGCTCCTACTGCCTCCCCCTTCCTTCGTCCTGTCTCTCCGTCTCTGACATCCTGCTCAAACCCCTTGATTGCCCTTGTCCCTGATCGGGTTATTTCAACCTGATCATTTGCAACCTCAATTGTATTTCAACCCGATCGCATTTCAACAGCGATCGTATTTCAACGATGCAACCATTATTTCCAACGGACCCCTTGGTGACCGGTAGTCATTACTACGCCTTGCAGTATATAACCCTAGGATAGGTAGTTAGGCTCTTTACACTATTCTAGTCTATTCTCCAGAGCTCAATCTACCACGTTTTGCCTATCTTCTTGTATCACCCAGCCACCCACGTTGCAGTAACCCCTGCAGTGAGGCCCTGTGCTGACACATGGGCCGATGTGCCTAGCTGGGTAAATTCAATAACCAGCATGGTTCGTCCTCGTTCTCAATCCAAACACCAGTTTTAATCCATTCTCACACATACACAAAAGGGAAGACCACAGCCATGGGTTTGACAGATTGAAATAAATGCTTGATTGCCCAATGATTATCACGGACATCAACGAAAGATACGCTAAGATTACGTGCCAGGAGAGTTGCAGGAGGTAGAAACAGTAATTACCATTACAACTAGGGCGAATTGGCAGCCTAATTTAGACTGCCACCAACCTGGACCCAGGTTGACCAGGGTTGGCCATGATAGGCACACCACCATTGGCGGGGATCTACCAAGGTGGGCAGGCTTTGCCTCAGTAGGGATGCTAGACCAAAGTTGGCCAATGCCTATTAATCTGGACCAACATCGGCTTGGGTGGGCAATCCATAGGCAGAGATCGGTGAAGGTGGGCACATCTGTGCCTATGGGGGGGGTCTGAATGCAGTGAGTCAGTGAGGACCGTATTTAAAGGTTGTTTCAGCCACCGACCTCGATCACGGCAATCACTCCACGCTGAAACACCGGACTGTCCATTCCAAACTTATCAGTGGTAGTGATCTTGAAGACTGGATTTACAGAAGGGAGACCTGGAACCTAAGACGGTACCAGGAATAGAGAAGTACCAGGGTCATTCACAAGCTGCAAGTACTGTATAATTCAATTCATCAGTCACGTGTCCGAGAGTATTGACGGCAACGAACTTGGTCAGTGTCATACGTCACCAGGGTGGTTGACAATTGCTTTAAGGGTCTCCAAAACATGTTGTGTACCCCAAAATAATTCCTCAAAATATTCAAGTAACATGCAAAGCTCGAAATCTGACTTGCAAACATGTTTACACGGGATTTCAAGCTCACAGCTCTCGTTTCCAACCAAAATCAAGCCTGCAACAAAGAGAAATTGAGGTAAAACTGTATTTTGGGCCATATGGCATTGTGGAACCCATACAAGAGCTTGGAATAAACTTCGGAGTGGCCTTGATCATTTAATGTAAGGATCTGTCAAAATTTTTGTCCATGTCACACTCAAAATCGGCCTTGACGATTGGTTCAAGATGTCACGCATCACACCCTGTCGAATTGAATGAAAATATACAGTGCAATGGAAATTGATATCGTGACTCGAGATTCTTGTCACGTCAAACTCAGTATCACTATCAGTAGGTCAAACTATGGAAAAACAGCACATGCCCAACAAGGGTATATTTCTATGATCTGCACGGATTGAGCGTAGCAGGTGTGCACCACGTGGAATGGCACAAGCCACTTCCCTTTTCTTGGCCGGTGCCAAGGTGGATAGAACGACTCGCCAAGCCAACATTTTGCCTTGCAAGCCGAAATGCCAGGCTTGGGGCTTGCGATCACAGCCAAATGCAAGCCCAAGCCTGAAACAAACCATTCTACTTCGGCGCACTGGCAAGCCAAAAAAAGCTAACTCTCATTTATCTGCATAGGAAGTGCTTGTAAAGAAAGTTCTTAGGACTGCTGCAGCATAAATGGCAAAGCAGGTGGCTAAGATGCCTAACAGCGGACTTTGGTGGGAGAGATCACATAGAATGACCTGTGGCGTATTCACTTGGCTACGCATTCCCACAAAACATCAGAACGCCACTTTCATTTCCCTGTGACAGTGCAATTATGTGCTTTAAGGGCCGGTGCCCGCAACTTCCCTTGCTCTCAGTACCATACCAGTCCCCTGCTCCTACCCGTGAATGGCCTCAGCTGATCTCTCCGATGCACTCATTCCTTGGGATCCCCAGTCCAACCAAGCAGTGGTGGAGACAGAAGGGAATCATCCTGATGGTGGACAATGGCCTCTCATCCTTAGTGGCTTATCCCCAGGCCGTACATTGGATCAGGTTTACACCTCCCTGGGAAAGTTCCTCGAGACACATGCCAACCGTGCTGCACACAGCCTTGGTTTGGGACCACATGTGACGGCCCAGAAAATTAAATCCTACTTCGGAAACAGTGAAGAAAGGGTTCTGCGACTGGAACTCCTCCGTGCCTCAACCCCCCCGAAACTCGAGAAGAGGTGCCGCAAGCTGATGAGATACACACTTCCGTGCATAATCTATGTGACAGAAAGACCAAATCTAACCATGATGCTCAGGACTGAATCCGCTAATACCCAGTGTCAAGCCTTCCGAGACATTGTGGATGTAGTTACTCTCTTTCCTGGGCTCCGCACTCTGGTTCATGATGCAAAACATATGGAAGATTCAACACCAATGGAGGCCATTTTGACATTGTGGAATCGTGCCCATAGTCTTCCGGATGATGAATGGACATTTTGGAAAATGTTGGCTGCAACCTGCTTGACCGATACAGTGATTTCAACAATTTTGGAAGAGAGTAGTGTCACACTCCTCACTGCCTGTGAGGCTGGAGGACTCAGCTTGATTGAGCAGCTAATAATTGCATATGATTTCTCGTCAGTGACAGATAATCTGGTTGAATCTGTTCTGATTTTACCATTGCAGTGGAGCTTCAACATTTTCCAATGCCCTCTGCCTCCGATACCTCAGGGGAATTCTTGACCTACCCGGATTTTGGTCTGAGACTGGAAGTGTACACTCTGATGTTGCAAAGAAGTTGTGCTGTCTGATGAGCCGAGTGCTTAAGGACATTGGGGTCGACATTCTAGCACTAGGTCCTGCAATGGAATCAGAACCACCATTCGACTATGAGGGTGTTGACTGTCTTGCCACAACTGTTCTCACTGGTCTTTTCAGCTGGTTGGGAAAACTTGATCGTGAGGATTGTCTTGTACAACCTTGGTTTGAAGGTTGCCGTGAATTTGTTCAGTTACTACAACAGTGCGTTCGATTAAACTTTCTCAATCCACATCAGCAAAAATATTCTCCAGGCCTCGCTCTGCAGAGCTTCTTCCAAATTCTTCTGCATTTACAGTCGGTACCTTGGAAGATATCCTGCTTATCAATTATCACAATGCAGAGTTGAGGATCATTGTCAATGGGTGAGACATTCAAACCTCTGGAGAAGAATCCACTGATGATTGGTTGGTCCCCAACAGCGAACCCGAAACCTCGGACAAGCAAGAGACACCTGACCCTCAGTTGGCTGAATTGGACTGCGAAAACAATTTGACACCTGGTATCCACCTCGATGACTCGGAACTCGATGATTCAAAAGGTCCAGAGTCACTCCGACAAGATGAAAGTGATACACAAAGCCAGCATTTTGGCGTGGACTCTTTTGAAGAAGAGATTTTAGCCAATTCAAATCGTGAGAATCAGGAGGGGATTTCACAATTTGTTAGATATTTCTTCTTTGAAAAAGAGTGCTAGACTGAGCATAGCTAGGATCAAAATGTTCTCAATGCCGGGAATTGTGCTGCTCAAAGACCACATTTGTATGGAGATGCAGTGAGTAGAAGAATTACTCAATATAGTTCAGCATCATTAATCCCAGGACTTACAGACTAGTGGAATAGTGTTTCATGAACATATAACCTCACCACCTCTGACAGAAACACTGCTAAAGCAGCTGAAAGAACGGAAAGTCGCCCTACGTGAAAAGGAGAAGGAACTTGGTGACAATCATCCAGTCACCTTGGATGCTATGCATGATCTGGCATGGACCTATTATGACCTCGGCCAACTGAAGCAGGCAAAAGTTCTAGAAGCTGCAGTGCTCGAAAAACGAAGAATCATCCTGGGACACGATCATCCCAACACTCTGCGGACTATGGCTGGTTTGGCAGCAACATACTACCAACTAGGTCAAATCAAGAGGGCAGCAGAGCTCCATATTGAAACACTGGGAAAACAGAGGACACTTCTGGGTGAAGGGCATCCAGACACTCTGCATACCATGAGCAATCTGGCAGGGACATACATCGAACTAGGCAACTTCACAATGGCAGAGGCACTGGAGGTTGTGGCATTGGAAAAGCAAAGACAGCTACTGGGTAAAGATTCTCCGGCCACTCTACGTAGCATGATTCATTTAGCGTCGGCATATCGTGGTCTGGGCCGGCTCGAGGAGGCACAGGAGCTCCAGATTTCAGTGCTGGATATGCAGAGGGAACTTTTTGGTGAATATCACCGAGAAACTTTACGGACAATGGGTCAGTTAGCATCGACATACCAACAACTAGGCCAACTCAAGATGGCAGAGGGTTTGGAGGTTGTAGTACTGGAGAAGCGGAGAAAACTGCTCGGTGAAGATCATCCAGACACATTGTGGGGCATGGACAATTTGGCAGTGACCTACTATAAACTCGGCCAGTTTCTGCGAGCAGAAGAGCTTGGGGCTAGAGCCCTAGAGAAACATAGCAAGGTTTTGGGTGGAGATCACCCGCACACTATTCGGGTTATGGGCAATCTTGCATTAACATACCGCAAACTGGATAAACTGCAGGATGCAGAAGAGCTGGAAAGACTTGTATCATATCATGAGCTCTAGGTATCTTGTATTAGGCTGTACTCTGTTCTGTATCGGACTGTACTCTCTTTTCCTACTTTGCATTTCATTCATTTGGGGGTCCAGGTGGTGTCGTGTAAGTTAGATATGATAAAGATGTTAAGACACAAGGTGCAAATGACCCGACACATTTCCGGGTCACGTGCCATGCCGCTAAATGTCGATGGCCATTGTCCGCAGTATTAGGACGTCGGTTGACTTGGAAATGGTTCAGGCTTTTAGATAAGTACTTATATGGTGTCAATTCCAATAAAATATCGAAAATGCGACTGTTTCACTGCGATGCGACAAAACTCGCGGACTCTCGCGATTGAGTCGCGAATTCTGGCAGTGGCAGCGCACATTGCCCGAATCAATCCAACAATCTAATTTCACTACTTGAATACAAATCCCATAGTATTCTCGCGTCGTCGGCGTTCGTGGCGATCACCCGACATTGCCCACGTTGTTTGACGGTTCCTATTCACATTCCTGTAATTTTCAACATCTTTCACCAAATCTTCAAGATCGTGTCCAAGGCCCCTCACCTCCAGAGCAATCACGTCGAAAGAGACCGTCCCTTCAGGCGAAGGATTTCCACATCGACAAGCGCAGAAAATGATCGCGCAGTCTCGTCCATAGCAATGATGGTAAGATATTCCTCCAAGGTGAAACGGCTGAGTTCAGACAAATCCTCGTTCGTGTTGTCGTCATCTGCGGGGTAGGATTCTCCAGATGTGGTGGCCTCTGCTGCTTTTTTCCTCTTGTCGGCTTTCTTCTGACTGCAGACACGACAGGTCCCGGGACATTTCCCCAATTTAATGGTAAAGAACTTGCTCGTCCCCGGTTTCCACGTCTTGCAGCTGCTGCACTTGCTTGTTGCAGGGTTGGCGGAGTCCATCAGAGTGAGTAGGGTGAGGGAGGAAGTCTCGGCGGTGGCAAATATCGAAGCTCGTGACCGCGATTGTTATATTCTAATCGGGCGGACAATGGTCTACAAAGATCCGTCCTTCACGTGGCCCGGAAATGTGTCGGGTCGATTGCGCTTCCTTGTTAAGACTGATATGTGAGAAATGATGTATGACGACATCTACCGTTCGATGTCAATTTCAAAACAGTTCAAAGAGATTGGGAGTGGGAAAGCCGTACATGTGAGAAAGATGGTGGAGACTGCCTGTCACCGATTCTGAGGGGCGCCTCGGTTGTTGGTTATCTGAGTTACAATTGGTTTGATTTGGTGGCAAAAAGTTCTGGACAAAATCAGATTTGCCAAGGATGAGGACTATGGCTTGGTGGTGGGAGGACGGGATCTGCATCCCAGATGTCAGCATGGGCGCTAAGATGCAGACATGCCCGTTCTTTTTTTTTTTTTTTTTTTTTGACACAAGGACAGGGGTCGTGTGAGGTCCCGATGTTTCTCACCCCGCGGTAGTCCTCAAGAAGCCAAGTAGTTCACACAAAGCTGAGTGGGTAAGGTATTGGATTCCAGAAAACTAAGAACTACCTACTCACTTAACTACAGTACTTGAAAAGTATTGTACCATACTCGTCCATTGTACAAGATATACCGCCGCTTCGCTCCGGTAAAACACACCGCAGAGGGGAAACAAAAATGAATTGTATTTGCGTGCATACATACTGCCATCCATAGTGCTATGAACTGGCCTATCAAGACACAGTTTGACCCTGTAATACGGAATCCTGTTTAATGCACGATCTTTGTGCCCACACACACAGCTGGGACACAGACGATGATTTGATGCAACTTGGGTTGATCCATATATAAGACTCGGACAAAATCTTCGATCGAGGAAACCATAATGATTGAGATAGCACTGAATGTTGCCGCGACTTGGACTCCAGGACTCCAAGTCGACTTGAGTCATGGTCACAACTTGAACCAACTCCGAAGTCGAGCCAAGTCGACTTCAAGTGACTTAGGTCGACTTGAGTCAGGCCTTATCTCCAAAAATACCGGACCGTTAAATGGGATAAATTAAACACATTCATTGTGACCCAATTACAGTGTTTGTGTTGTCTGCCATATTGGTATTGGTGAGCTAATCTTCTTTGGCCAAAAGGTCATGCCAAACTTGTATTTCAGTGACATTTTATAATCGAGGGAAGATTTCTTTCACTATTTACATATTCCATTCCATGAGATCGGGGATATCATCGGAGTCAACACCAGAAGCCGCCGAGTTCCATTCATCACAGGTGAAATGAACAGGTCCGAGCTGCCGGCCTACATCCTAGCTGATACCAGACACCGAGGCATAGAAAGCTGCCTTGTGCACTGCCCATTGGGCGAGAAGACAATTCATTGAGACAACAAATGCCTATTAGTAGTTTAAATTAGTAAAGTGGTGCAAATTGAGAGACCGATACATGCATCAAAATCCATGATCTTGGATTCATTCATAAACAGAATACCGTCGCGCATTTGGATGACAGGAATGTCATCAGGGAGGCTTGTATTGGCAGCCGATATTAGGACAATAGAGAGGTTGCGCAACAGCCACAGAGCCACATGGTGGCTGATTTGCTGTGTGCAAATGGTGGCCGGTGACTCGAATAGCTAAATTCATGACACATTTATTTGGTTCAATTGACTCATTTTGGAATCCAACTGAGCATCTGCAAGCACCTGGTCACTCCGTGCCTGCAGTTGGCTGAAGAAAAGCGAAGAAATTCCCATTTGAGCGGAAATTACCCTGGGGGAGCTTGCAAAATGGTTGCCGAGACAGAAATGCATGGCTACCCTTATTACTGTCTTTCAGAGTGATTTGCTACCTGTGGTTCGAAATTCTGCCGAGCCACCAGCCACCATTTGCGCACAGCAAATCAGCCACCACGTGGCTCGGTGGCTGCTGCACAACCTATCTAATCAATGTGTGCATGCGTGAGCTTGGATGTAGCTTGACACTCGTGCGGAGCCACCAGCTCAAAGGAATGCTACCAGGGATGCCATCCATGAATCGGCCAGCATTCTCCTGGTGAAAGTGGGTATCCCTTGCTATATTCCACATTTACTGTAGTTCTGCGGTTATTAACCCACCTACCCGTTTCGAATGGATCTGGAAGAATTGGTCACACGCCGAGCAGGCAAAAGCCAAGAAAATCATTCTTGACAAGGTTTATGATTTTCCTCCAATCATTTTATAATTGCTCATGAAATATGCCCAAAGCTCCAATTGTACGATGAAGTGAATAACAACAATGGAGGATCTGACTCCAGTTCCCCTGTTGGGTCTGGAGATTCCCGGCCTCCATCTAGATCACAATCTCACTCAGCTACACCTGCTCATGCCGGAATAGCACTTGCAGCAAAGTGGTATTGTAATCCCATGCAATCCTTTGACTTTTCCGGCGCAGGCCTTAGTGAGACAGGAAACAACCCGTCAATTGAAGATGAAGTAAATCACTACATCAACAGCCCAATACCTCCAAGGAAGACAACAGATATGCTCAGCTATTGGATGGTTTGGTTTTGGAATTTTGAAGCCTCCGAACACTCACTTGAATTTATGTAGAACCACGGAAGAACAACATGGCCAAAGATTCATCACTTCTTTAGCGATTATGCTCCCATTTAGGCGACCTCAGTGCCTTCAGAGAGGGTTTTCTCCTCCTCAGTAGAGACTGATACAAAACGATGTAACCATATCAGCCTCATGCTAATGGAGGCTCTCCAAATGCTCAAATTCAACTTCAAAAAAGCACGGCTTAATTTCATGTCGGAGTGGCAGTCGCAGCCGCCCCCGGTTGCACAGGATGAAGAAGATTGGCTTTGGGATTTGGCAAAGGATACTGGCAACAGAAGGACAAAATTCGGAGGGAAATTTCAGATAGCTGTAAATTTACGGAGGCTGAATACATGGAAATGCCAGAGGAAAATGAAGGATAATGTACTCTTGTAGTTACTTGCAGCTTCAATGTCTGTACTGCTTGTTTACTGACTTCTATCTATGTGCATTGTGTCCTACACATGTTTCCAGCATTTACGTGAAAATATTCATTGATTTCGAGTCACTTCAAGTGACTTGGCCTGACCAAATCGAGTCAAGTTGAGTAGTCTCTTATAAACAGACGCTACAACAATAGAGTGCTCGTACCTCGCATGTTGTAGTCTGTCGAAAAGGTTGATGCGTCGATCGCTGGCCGCGTTATTACAAATCACAAAACAATTCGGATGCTGGTATGCATTCCAGAACAAGTTTTTCACAAATATGAAGTATTTATTAACATAAATTGAGCAACTTTCTCACCTAACTCGTGGCTGCAGAGTCGAAGAACCAGGAGTTTGAACTTTGATGCTCAGCAGATGACAAATCCTGACAATCTGCGGTTTCTATTCTGCAAAAATGGAAGTTGAAAAATAAAAATTTCAAGACATATTTGGGGTCAGACATGGATTTAAATCCCCTTTCTCCCTCAAAGTTTGAGGATGGGGGTCCTGGAAGTGCTAAATAGGCATGGTAACATTTCAAACTCCGACGATTATATAATAACGCGGCCACCAAACACGGTGGCGTGGTTAACAACAGACCAAGTCGAGTGACGTGTAACGCCGAGTCGACTTACCGAGTCACGACTCAACTTCGTGAGTCACGGCAACATTAGACAGCACCAGCAGAGGCCCAAGAATAGCAGCACTTCAGCACCAGTGATTTGACCATGGAGTGCGAGTCCGACAAATAGCCAGCAGCACACAGAGGTGTTGTTCCCGGAGAAGAATATTGCAGGGTAGTGATTTGAGGACGTGAACAGTGGGCAGAGAATTCGCGGTCGAAAAAAATAAGCACCTACTGTATATGTCCACAACCGGCAGAAGTGCGCGGCCCATCAGACCAGTGATAAAGATCGAATCGACTGCGCCGTAGCCAACAGCAACTGTGACCTGCCAAGAAAGACTGCGTGCTGGTCGGGCGGTCGCTCGCAAATTAAAAGGCTGCATCCAACAGGAAGAAAATTCGAGGATGTAAGGGATTACTTCAAGAGCAAGAGCTGAGGAAACACAAAGGAGAAGGGAGACATGGGGAAATTGGGACAACCGAGCGAAGAAATCTTGAAAGAACGGTTCCGGGTTAATTAATCATGCTGCGAGAAACTGTGGTCTGCCAAGGAAAACTGCGTGTAGATCAGCTGGTTGGTCACAAATTAAAGGGCAGCGTTGCAAAGGAGAGGAACTCGGGATCGATGGGGTTAAATGAGATAAATGGAGAAAAATCCAAACATTTACAAAGAATCACCGAGAATTTCGTTAAAGAACGGTTAATCTAAACAGGATATTAGTTTGTCTATAAATAAGGAAGCCGCGCCGCAGGCGCCCAGTCTATGCTGTTTAACGTGCAGTTGAAGTCAATTGATCCGCCCATCGGAAATCTCCGAATGCCGGAATGCCGAGGTACATATCCCTACAGGTCGGTTCACTTTCAAAATAGATATTCAACGCGCCTGATAATTTATGGCTCAGGCGTTAGAGTTGGATTCTTGGTTGAATTGATGTTCAATTCCTCAGTCTCGGAAATCTCTTCCACAGCTTGCAGCCATGAGGACCTGCTCAAGTCCAGTTTGGCAATGGCTTGGTAGCGGGAGGTCCGCGCCTGCGCTCCATGGGGTTGCCGCCAGGTTTGGTCCGGCAGACGATGCCCGTTCAATTCGGGCTCTAACCCTGTGTCGATGTTATGTACTTTTTTCCCCTTGACGCGAGGTTTCCAGGCATTCAGTTCGACTGGACTCTGGAGGTCGTTCAACGTTCAACGATAACACAGGCAGTCCCGCACCCCGCACACCAGATCGGTTCATCTATGGTACCAGCGTCATAAATTTTTGTTGCTGATTTTGAAAACCTGAGCACCGGCAGAAGATCAAGTTTGCTCTAGGATCAATATGGCTTGGTAGCGTCAGCTCTGCCCCTGTGGTCCATGCACAAATATACCGCAGGGACATCCGTTCGATTCGGGCGCAAGACATGGTCGGCCAAAGCGAACCCCTTTTTCTTTGGGGTGAGAAATTCACGCACATCTACAATATATATTCACGGTCCGGTTGAATGGTGAATATCTGCTCTGGTTGATTTTCTAACTTATCGTAGCCAGAAACACTGTTGTACAACAAAGATTTTAATGGGATGGATACGGCTTGGGAGCGCATCTGCCCTCCCATTAAGGCGGTCTACTGATCTGTTCATGCAGACGATCCCCGTTCGATTCGGGTTCAAGCCTCTAAAAATAAAGAACCGAGGTTTTTTTCTTCTTCTTTTTGTTTGGTTCGGATCTCGTTAATCGTCATCGCGTCGTTTCATGCAGCCTAATTCACTGCTGACAATATCCAAATCTTCTACTTAGGACGCACCACACTCCTAACAATTGCTCTTGAGGTCTCGATGCTCACCCAAGGCCTTGCATTAAATGAGGCATGGGAGGAATGACTACGGCTTGGTAACGGGAAGAACGGGAAGATCCGCCCGCGTTCCATTCGCACCCAGGTGCCTGAAAGGTCATGCAGACGACGATGCCCGTTCAATTCGGGCCCAAGCCCTAAATGGTTGGATATCAGTCATATTTCTTTAGCCTCTTATAATCAGGCACGTTGGATCTTTTGTTATGGCCTCCACAAATGTCGTCAGATCGCAAACTGTGAGATCAATTTTTCCAGATAGATTACATCTGCGCTCAATATATCTCGATTAAGATAGGCTGAAGGTAGAACACCGCTCGTTTGATTCGGGGCAAGCCCCTGTTCTGCAGAGAATGAAGGGTTTTTTTTAGGGGGGGCCGATTTCCCTCCTTTTTTCCTCTGCATCT
Organism: Mycena leptocephala; assembly: GCA_029378395.1. Taxonomy (NCBI): domain Eukaryota; kingdom Fungi; phylum Basidiomycota; class Agaricomycetes; order Agaricales; family Mycenaceae; genus Mycena; species Mycena leptocephala. The sequence continues at coordinate 44,392 of JARJLF010001828.1, forward strand.
CACTTGATTAAATTGACAAACTCCCTGCCACCGCCAAACAAAAGTCGAAGTTCTAAATCACGCGTTATTTGCACAAGTGTACGCGCTTTGGTCAGGTGCCATATGTGTCAGTCTTTCCGTCAGTCTTCCGAATTTTTGTCCTCGCATTCCCGCCATACCCCACACCACAAATTTACTGTGCCTCTGTTCCCCGCGCCGTCGCTCTTTCCCGCCTCCTTTCCTCGTATCTGACGTTAATCTTCGTCTCTTCTCCTGGCAAAGCGGCCTCGAAAAGACGCTTGAAAAGAGGGAACCTTGAAGACAAATGGGCTCCGCGCCAAGCACTCCTCACCACGAAATGCGGCGCTCACTTCCTGGTCGCCGGCGCTGTCGCTGTTTGGATATTCCGCGCTTGCACAGCCCGCCTCATCATCTAGCTCTGGCTCTTCCACTGCTACTAAAACTTCGACTGGGCTACCGGGAAAAAAAATTGCGCCAAGTCCACCGCAGTTGCTGCCGCCGCCGTTCTTTAAAGCGGATAACGCACTGCCTGGAGCCACACCCGCACCTTCTATATCAGTCGCCCACGTAACCCGCACCCGCCCTCAAGCCCCGGAAAGTCCAAATCCAAAAGGCATCGTCCCCCTCGGCAGTGCGCAGTGCCGCCCTCCGTGCGTATTCCGTGTTCGACAGCGCCGTGAACCCAGAGGTTACGTCGCCCTGATATTCCCATCCAGGGTCAATCTGTTGCCTCGGCTTCCCCACTTTTCGACATGCAACTCGCTCCAAATCTAAGGATCTGGAAACAAACGGCGTCATCGCTCTCAGCAGTGCTCACCGCTCAGTGCCGCCCTCAGGATCCCTCCGTATGCGTTCGAGGCACGGCGAACGTCGAGGTTACACTGCCCTCACATCGTCCTCGTCTCCTCCTGCTGCCTTGGCTTTGACATCCGTTGGTTCCGCCATTTCGACTGCTGTGACGACTGCAGAGTTTCGCCCCCACCTCCGTCGCCAGACCTGGACCCCCCGACTTCGACACGAAACTCGCAACCCCGCTTCTATCGCCTGAACTAGACGAGGTGGAATCGCCGGACAGAAAGAAATTCGTACCTCACTCGCGCGCAAGATTGGCACGCCGCAAATATTCCCTATGTGAAGCCCGCGTCTCCATACGTCGCTCCCGTCCGCGTCTCGACAAATTCCACCGGGAAGTGATCCAGCCCGACCTTGACAAGTAAACGTAATTCAATAAGGTCCCCGCTCGATTTGATTATGATGTCCAGCGTCTCGAGCCGCCCCATCCAGGTCCAAAAACCCAGACCACATCCTGCTCGGCACTGCTTTCCCATGGGCTCCATCGATCGGCGGTCGATCATCATATCGTCTCCACCTTCTCTCGACTCTACCCGAATCAGCCGCCGTCGTGTACTCTAATTTTAATGCTTGCACAGCCCCCCTCGCATAAACGGTGGTGATTTTCCACTCTTCTATCGTCTGCTGGTGGAGGCGTGGTCATGGCCGGGCAGCCTTCATGGACGTGGCGGTACGCTCTTTTTTGAACACATCGCACCTTGACTCCATCTCAGCGTAGGACCTCCGAGTCTCTCGACCGAGAAACGTCGCTGTGCAATACCCTCGACGTAGAAGCGGGCACACAGTAAGCATCTCCGATACCCGGACTCCACATCTACTCACGCAAGTGACTTGCAGTGTCTTCACGAAAGCTCGCGCCGACTGGGGCCCACCGCCGACAATGTCGCCTCAGCTTTGCTCCGCTACCCAGCCTCGAACCGACCTTCGCAAGCTCAAGACTCGACGGCACATATGTATCATGGATGCCGGCTTCCACGGCCATTGTCAGTGTAGGACCTCCGAGTCTCTCGACCGAGAAACGTCGCTGTGCCGTACTCTCGACGTAGAAACAGACGATGCTGCTCAGTAAGCATTTTCAATATCCGAATTTCATACCACTCACGAAACGACTTGCAGCGCCTTCACGAATGCGCGAATGCGGCGTACACCCAAGCCTCTCTTTTGAAGTACCCCCGCCGTCTCCGCCCTCTCGTAGCAGACTATGGCCTCGCGTTAACCAAGGCCCCACCGCCATGATGTCACCCCACCTTCGACCGGCTACTGCCTTGGACGTTCGCAAGACCAGCTTTCTCCCAACTCCAAAGTCGACGACACATACGTATGTATCTCGGACGCTGGCTAGATTCCAGACGACCGCAAGCTTGTCGTCCTTCTCTCAACGTCACGACCGCCGAGTTTCATGGCATTTACAACTTCTCCGCTCGCATGGCATATTCTCTGGACTACCTCTCTGTCGCGGCAATATCACCACCGCTCTGGTGTCAAGAAGGAATCACTGAAGATATGTGAATCTGCGCACCTTTCCTCGGCCACATGCTCCTCGCGGCGCCGGTACACATCTCTTCCATCTTCAGGCGATCCTCAGTTCTCCCCCACTCCAGCGCCTGCGAGTTCCTTCTGGAGGAGTGCCTCGCAGTCTCCTTTTCTTGAGTTGCAACATAACGGGCGAGCGGACAATGAAGATTCGGGCGAGCGAGACTCAGAGGGACGGGGCGCGCACCCCCGAGTGGCAGAAGGATGCTCGACATTATCTCTTTTATCTTCCGTCTGAGGGATATCGGACATTCGTTACCCCGAGCGCTTCTTCGCAAGCTCGGGCACCAGCTGATGGATATGATTACGGAGATGACTTTGTTGAAGACGATGACGAAGATGCCGCGAGCGGCGGCTGCAATCAAGAGGAGGACAAAAATACAGGGAGGATGGAATTGGCGCCTCTCCCCCGATCCCCGAACGCAATGCCATCCAGAGCTACGCCTATGGACTCGATGCTTAGCCTATGCGGTACGATTGCTTTTGGTTTGCACTCACGCTTAATTCCACTCACTCCCGGCTCTCTCAGCACCACGCTAGACACCCGATCTCCCAGTTGACCCGAAGTTTGGTCCTTCAAACCTGCATGCGCCATCTATTTTCACCCGCCCCGCCATCGCCACCGGCGACCGCCCGCCAATGGCGGCTTCGCGGGTTGGCCCCGAGTTGTGCGATTCCCGCCCCGACCGAGCGACCGATTCATTCCCAGGAACTCCTCGTTTGTGTCTCTCAGCTGGTGGTCTACCGCTACCCGTACGTGAAACATCTCTCCTCCGTGGCCCATAAGAGCACCTCCACTGTCTGAGACGAGTAATTCGCGTTTGGCCCCGTGTTGATAGAAGTCCCAATATCACAATATTGACCGTCCGTTGTTTGGATACAGCTCACGGGTTCCTCTTCTCGTTGCCTGTTGGAGAAAAGGACGAATAGTCCGATTCTCTCGTCGTGATTATGATCGCGGCCGGCCTGGTCCCTGCCTTTATCATGGTAAGTTTCCTTTAGTCCCTTTGGTCTTCCTCACAGCATTTGAGATGTCCATCCACAAGCCATGTTTTCTTGACTATGCGCTCTCCTAGTGTGTCACTCCTGTCAAGTGATGTGAGGGCTCAATACATTCTGCTGTCTGTCGTTACCCTCTCCACGCAATGTGATGTGATATCCTTGGAACTTGATGCACATCCAAAGCACTGGCGCGGTTAACGGACCCTGCAGACTGCGCGCTCATAAACGCTCAGTCACTCCCTCCAGCCCTTCCGCTTAAATTACCGCCCTGATTTCATGGCGGCTATTGCGGTGCGAAGACCCGGATTTTAATACCGCTAACTGCGGTTTAACGACTGTATCTAGGTCCTTCGTGATGCATTACAAGAGCAGGGACTGTTGGCGCTGTATAAAACGAGGTTATTTCCGCATTTGTCAGCGATCTTGCGGAATATTACTGTTCTTCGTCGCGGATCATTCATCCGCCACCCCTGGACCCATTTGTCCAATGCCCATAGATGTTGCGGGCATCTTCACGAATCGGGCGCAATTTTAACAGCGGTCTATCGATCAGAGTCGTGTGTAGGGTCTATCATCGGGAATAAAATTCACTCCATATTCGGCTATCTGCCACTGATCTGTTCCATCTCCAAATGGGACAACTGGTGACCCCAGTGCGGGACGGCGAACTCGCGCCTGGCGATTTTGTATTGGGCAAATAATTATAACTCTGCGACGATCGCCCAAAAAAGTATCCGACAGTCGGGTGCATTCACCTTTTGCCGACCTCATTCGTTCAGACGATTTGTTGATCTGAGAGAGTATTTGGAACGTCTAACCTTAATTAGTTTGCGCGGCCCAAGCCTCGCAAGTGTGGTAATCGATTTTAACCATTCTTCTCACTCTCAGGCTTAGGCGCTTTCAACAAGTCTAATCTCGCCGATTAATTTCACAAAATGAGATCGATGGTCGACGTTATATTCACAACCCACCCAATCACCAGCTTCATTTCCACCACGCCATGATGTATGAACGTGCATATTAATCGCGGTTCTACATGCATTCGATAATGAACGGATCAATTAGCCGTAACCAACCATTCCTCGACATGCGGTGACATGGAATTTCTGGGGGCTGACACTGGGACGACCCACCACCGCCATTTTGTCGGTTTACACCCTGCCAAGGACTTGCGTTTTCTGCCTTGCGATTGACGTTTCTCGCGATATTGCAGGCCGCAGATACGCTAGAAGCGTGCTAACGCATACGCAACACAAGGGCCGCTCGCGTTTGCGTACGGGAAATAATTTTATCCCTGCTGTTTATAGCACATCAAAATCGTGTACTTGATTCTTGAGCTGTCGCGGAAAGTCGTCCTTGGAACCCGAGCTCATCGGATACAACATTTAACAGACATCGCCATTCAGTTCATTTCAACGTACTTTTTTTGGTCGCATTTCAACGTTGCATGGGCGCTTGAACGGATTTGTGGGTACGTATGTCAGTAGAACTTCAGGGTTGTATTTGTGGCCTGACTTTCACCTTCAGAAAGTTTCTGAAAAGGTCCCGATCTCGAGCTGTCATGATCCTTCCGTGACAAAGTCCAACTGTGACAGATTTGGTCCTTGAAAGCCACGATGACCGGAAAGGTTCGACACTGCCAATGGAGAGGGTGGACTCCAGACCTCCTGTGCCGCCGCAATCTATGGCGCTTGAATTGCGTGCCAGCTTCCAGTCCACTCGTGTTCTCCATTCGTAACTCCCCTCCGTCGATCTGAAGTCGATCACCGTGAACGGATACAACATACGCGCGAGCTTTCAAAAACCGTCAATCAGGTCCACTGTTAGGGCCCTCAGCCTGCCGATAAATTAGACATGCGTGCCGATTCGGCGGTTTTCAACTCATGATCGCCACATGTCGTATTCAGGATCGTTCCAACTCCGGTATGAATGCCAGTGTCGGTCCCTTCGGAGTCCGTGTTTCCCACTTTTCACAATTAGGCCATATGTCGAGTCGGCCCTTCAGTGGCGGGTCCAATTTGACGCGGCAGTTGCGGTTTCAGAATGTTTCTGACGGCTGCACTGTTTCCGCATCTATGCGACCCTTGTCTGGCATTTGGGGGTCAGAATTTCAAAGTTCTAGAGTCTAACGGCGTTGACGTAGTCAAGGTATTCTGGTCGCAGATTTCCGATTTCCGTTTAGAGTTGCCATTCAGTTATCCGACCCTGGACTGTTAAGTCCGTGACTTACGTTACTGTACTGCGGTGCCTGCAAGTAAACGGTGCATAGTGAAGCGGCGCGATGGGGAGCCTCTGGCGCAATAGATGTCAGCACAAGGAGAAAAGGTTTCGAAAAGCTTCGATTCGTAGATACACAAAGTTTGTACGGAAAGCAGGAGAAAAATGAGATGTTTCCGACGCTGATTAGCCACTTGACCAGTATGTACATCGATAAACGGCATGCCCAGTGTCGGAAGAACAACTACTCTTCTCACCGAGGCTCCTAGCACTCCCAACGTCAGGGAGAGCCTGCGTAAACTCAGCGAGGGACTGTAAAGGAAGCAAGTTTTCAAGCTCCGCTTTTATGCTCGCTGGCATACACGTGACTGGTCCGTGCGCGACAGGTTTTTGTGCTTTATAAGGCGAGTGCCATCACATAAATCCCTTATCGAAAGTTCACCTCGCGGGCTGATATTTGGGGTCTCCCTTCGGCGTCTACTCGTATTCGCAGCTCGGGGAGATCTTGAGCTCTCTACGTGCAGGGAGAGCAACACTTCTGCCCAAGATCGCGCCGATATTGCTAGGTTGGTGGCGGCCCGTACAGAAGTTACACGCTCGTCTATTCGTATTCTTACTCTTTAAAAGTTTCATAAGACTCTTTCTGTTGGATAATTTTGTGCAATACACTTGTCTCTTGATTCTTAGTTTGAACTTTTGGCCTCACAGTCATCAACTCCGAATCGATCATTCTATTTGCCATCTCGTGCCTGGTTCTGCAAGTCCAACTACACCGTTCCTGGATGTACCGCCAAAATTTTTCTTCCCAAATCCCCGTGCTTATCCCCGTCTTCAACTCCGTTTTACCTTCTGACAGCTTCTTGACTGGGCCTGGGTCCGTTGCGTCATGCCATCTCTCCCCGCCGGATCATGTACTGTGATACGCCAAAATCGGAGCTCGTTAACGTACCAGTTCGCCATGGCATCATACGGAAAGTTTGAACCTCCCCGCGAATCCAATGCTGATACTTAACCTCGCCGACCATCGACTCGGCTCCCCCAAGCTCGAACCGGGAATTCTAAAAATTTGCTATAAGCTGTCCTTCGTCTACTCTGTACTTTTCTTATGACCAACTGCTCCCGCCAGCTTCCACCCCCGCCTTTCGTGCCGGACAATGTCAGTATACATTATTACTTAATAGTTCACATCACAACCTTCGCCCCTTGATGCGTCGTAGCCATAGAGCCCAACTACTCTAATCCCAGTCTGGCTAGTTCCTGATTCCGGGCTATTATTTCCTGATTCGCAAATCCAACAAGATATGCATTATTGGACCCCTGTATCGATGCATCAGCCAAGTAACTTCAAGGTTCCGCGGATCCTGCGTGGCTTTCCGCAAGTCTAACCATATGCGCCGCATCATTATCCTAAAGATGCATATTGCGACGCGATATGGACTGAGCAGTTTGGTTTTATTACGCCTGGTGATTTTATCTTTCCGAGTCAACTTGGCTTTGGTGATGCCACACCGATTCAGACTAGTGCTCGCTTGCTGTGGCGCGAATCCTGTTTTGATTTCAACCAGCGTGCCATGGAAGCGGTGCACGACGCCCAGAATTGGCAGGCAGGTGACAACTCTCGGATGTAACGCAAAATCATACTTGACTCTTGGCTGTACTGCCTTAAGCCGGGGAACTGGTACCTCGGGGCAGCTCGGGACCCGGCAACAGCGGCTCAGCGACACAAACTAAATGACTTGCCGGGCCGGATTCAAACCAAAATTGGAATATGAAGTGGTCTATCATACTTCTGTTACCCGGGGCAACGAGCAAGAGCTTTGAAGGAAGCCACCTTGGCAGCGGTCGAACGGGCCTTGGCAAAATTGGATCTCCGCGAAAGAGAAGAGTCACCGAATGGGTATGGGTCAAAATTTGTAATATTAGGAACTAACATTTCGCATTTAGCGGGAAATCGGTCAGTCTAAAGCTTCATTTTTAGTCCACCTAACTACGAGAACGACCGTGAGTGACGCGGCCACACGTATGATACTCTAATACTAAGTTCCAATAATTATTTCCAGGTAGGACCGACAGTTATAGATATTGTCGCATGCCCAAAAAAAAACACTCAAGACCAGCTGCCCCGAAGTGAAGGCGGAGAACTACCATAACGGCCGCAAAACACCGCCGCCCGACGCGTCGCCTTCGGCTGGAGATCGCTCACACCCTGTCGGCTTCTCGTGCTGAAACACCCTTGACACGCGCGGAATCTGCCCCGCTATCACCGTCGCCCGCGCGGCTTTATTTAATGGTATACTCCTTTGATGTTATTAATATTCTTCATTAGCTCGATTAATGGCTTACCTCGGAGATAGCGGGGTCTCAGGTAGCCAAATTGTGGAAAGCCGCGGCCGAAGAAGGCGACACAATTTGAACAGGAAATGTCCAGCTCGAACTGGTAAGTGTATCCAAGTGCCCCGAAATTGTCTGCATCAGAGTACCTGTCACAATTGCCGAGCGGAAATCACATCTACTATATTAATCCAATAAATTGAACTAAACCAGTTTTCCGAACTGCCAGGATATTCCGAACACGGACCTGCCAGGTGGGTTGATTAGCGTAAGAACGATGCCGTTCCGTTGTGTTTTAAGGCCTATGAAGTCTGGTTTGATAGATAGGTTGCTCTTTTGTGCGGATGTCAATCCTCGCATTCAGCTTGGCCGGCCAGACCTGCGGTCTTTCTTCCGTATGGGCATACCAACGGGGCATTTTGTGAGAAGCTATTCGACGGTTAAACGGCGTGCGCCTCGCTTAACAAAATTCATAACGGTGATGGGCCTAGGCTCGAGTTTCCATTTTGAACGTCCGGCGCCGCAGCAAAAAAAACATTGATACTTGAACCGCCACAGCTAACACGAGACGCCTCATAAAGTTCTGGAATTGTCTAAATGTGCCCAATCGATTGTGGCAGTTTGACAAACCCCGTCCAAGGGATGTGCATTCCGTCAGCAATTCAACAAACCCAGCGCCGCGCTGTTTTGTACAAAAATATACACCTTACAACAGCCTCGTTGAAAACTAACCCAACCTCTTTGATAAATGGAAAACTACGCGCGGAACTCGAGGACCGCGACGTGTAGATACCCATTCCCGCACTATTTCTGAGTTGTGGCCGTAGAACGCCGTTTGCGGTGATCAGTGTCAAGCCACTGCGCTGCTTTGAGTCATGGCATTTAATTCCCGGGCTTGGGAAACGTCCGGTGTCGGTGAGATAAGTAAGGAAATCCGAGGGTATTCGTTTCACCTGGCAACGGCTGAATGTCCGAGTTTCTGTGGGACAGCAATAGCAGTGGTTTATTCCGGGATCTGTGTTATGCACATTGCAGAGAATACTCTGGACTGAATTATAGTGAAATGTTCGGAATGTCTTCCTCCCATGTCCGTTGTTCATCCGGATCACTGGTACACCACTGATTGAAATGTAATGCAGGTAACCGTTGCCGTGGAGATTTATGAAGGCAAAATACGATAGCACCTCTAAACTGATGTTCACTGTGGCGGGCCGTGACGTTTAGGCGACCGGGCCCTCAGATTAATAGTTAGGAATGGCGCGAGAGGCAACAAGATCACCTGAGCACGTCAGATTGAGCTCAGGTATCCCTCATGCGACAATATCATTGGTGGCTGAACGTGGCCCTCCCAGAGCAGCCCCTGTGATGCAAAAAGTGATAAAAATGGCGGGAAAAAACTACACGCACAGCAAAAAAATCCGCGAAAGCTCCATTCCCTGGTTTCTGTGTTTATATTACAAAAGAATAACTCACTCGATATACGACCGTGTATTTGTGCGCATTTGCGCATAACGGTAGGAAGTAACCAATTCGGCAAATCCCGAGTTGAACTGCGAAGATATTCCGTCCGCCTAAGATGGGCGGTGGTTCGAATTCTTGCTTCCTATGCAGCGATAGATGTCTTTACTTGTCCAACTGGCACCTAGATTTAAGACGTGGTCGAGCCACGGCGATAGCGGTCCCTGCCCCGGGGGATCCTCGCACGTCATTACGCGAACCTACCGCTTCCAGAGTTTTCAACTTTCTTCCGCCATCGGAAACTAGTTCCATCCCGAAGCGAGGCCAGGTTCATGTGCCATTTGACGTTACGCTCAGGAAGCCAGTGACTGCTACATCCCACGCCACTGTCACTCTAGGAACCTAAACGGCAACGGGTTCCTGGCCATATTGGCCCGCTCTACCCACCGGCCGTTTTATACAGTACCATGCTCACCGGCGGGGAATCTTCGCAGAACCAGAGCGTTTCTAGTGCGCTGGAGAGATGTGCTTCGAGCCTACAAATGGGCGGGAGATCAGTTGATACACAAGAGCAACTCAAGTGGGTAGAAAAAAAAATGGCGCTTTATGGGTTCGCGGAATCCGGATGCTAACGGCAAAACATCATCCATGAGACGCACTCTGGCATTATGAACAACCAGAAATGGAAAAATGTCAACCAATCAGCATTGGAAGGCAGAGAAGTTGCACTATAGAACGGGGGAACCTCGCAGGTTCGTCAAAGTGCAAGCGTTCTTCCTAATGGTTTCAATACAGAGACAGAAGAAGCTAAATCCAGTGGATTTGATTATTGTATCAAACAGCCCAGATATATAATATCACCGTTTCAGTTGCACGTACAGGTTTGGAAGTAGATACGAAGATTTCCCGTATCCCATTTCTAACGAAAATACCAACGTACTGTTCGCAGCCACGGGGTGGTCCAAGAAAATGGTGAGGTGGCAACGAAGGATCAACTTCAGAATAAACGGGTTCCCGTGTGTCGAGAAGTACGGTGCGGCGCGGCTCCGAGCCACGCGGTGGTGTGGAAAGATGTTTGTAGGGCGGCACGGAAGGACCAAGTACGTAGTATCTGAACACACACACACGTTTCGGAAGCTGTTTAAGCATTCAGAGTTGCCGCACCATCCCCGAACCGAAATATAAGCTTCAAATGACCGGGCGCGTGCGATATGCAGAGCGGGATACCGTGCGGAAGTGCATCAGGCTGCGAATGCGTCAATTTGATGGTTTTCATCTGCACCTGTCGCGGTCAGGCGTCATCGCGTGGATCCGTCGTCGGGCTCGATGCGAGGATCCCCCGCATCCTGGATGCGCAAGCACGTATGATTGCGTTGCGCATGAAGGCCCAGGAAGGCCCTCCTTATCTCATGGAACTGGCCATCAGGCTGAAATTCTACTTGGCCCGACAACTAGAGGTGTATAGCGGCGTTTCCGATCTTGGATCCGGGCTGCTTCGTGATACCGGCGAAATTCGAACCATAGCATCCGTGCTGTCGCATCAGCTGGGGTAGACCAGACGGCAACGACAGGATGAGGACCAACCCCTTCAAGCTCCTGAGTACCACGGGCAGCCACGGGCCCGACGACCAGAAACTTAGGATTTTCCTGGTGTTTCCGATTGTGGATCTGGTGCCAGGAAGGGCCGCTTCGGCGAAATTCGAACCACAGTATCCGTGCTGTCGCATCAGGGAAGGCCTCTGAGAGTATCGAGCGACAACCCGTGGAGGATGAGGGCATTGATGACAGGCTGGAGAACCAGTGGCGTCGAGCCTTGTTTGCGAATATTGATCCCAAGTATGATTAAGGTGCAGAAGGCGCCGATATCTCCGCGCCAAGATCAACGGTATAACGGGCGGCATAATTCATTTGGCGACTCGGCAAGCTGGACGGGCCAGATTTACATGCCGGGTAAGAGAACGGAGTAGGGTTATTGACCGGAAAACATCGGAGGTGTGTGGCCTGGTTGGTAGATCGCATTTTCAGCCCGAGTTTACCGTGGCGACAGCTAATAATTCATTACATGTCGGGTGTTTTGTGAACTGCGCCCAATCATATATCGACGGAAATGTCGTCGAAGAATGGAAGGGGCGTCCAATTAATGATCAATTGATGTTTCATATAATGCAGTTACCTCCACATTGACCCCCGTGGTTGTCCGTTGGTCCACATGAATTAACGTCGAAGCGGGGCGATGCGTTCCGAACATCGAGCATCGATCCAAACATGCTTGCTCTGTTCAAAAAAGCTGAATAATCGCAGGGTAACAAAGCTTCGTACACACCATTCTCATCGATCGACTCTGTATATCCCTCTCCAGTGTGCTGATAATTCCATTGGCGAGGTGACGTTGTGGGCGCAATCGATGGTAAATTGATACTTCTTGTGAACACCTCCGTGAAAATTACCGGGTCCGCAGAGACATTCAGCCCGAACCATGAGCACGGGATAAACCGGCCTCTGCGAACCTGCCGCGAAAAAATTTCAACTGAGTGAATTGTCGGTGAGTGTGAGACTTACGCAGACCAAGCCACCGCCGCCGTCGGGTGAATGACATGAGCACTGCACTGAAGAAGAAGAAAAAAGAAAAGCCAGGGTCATGAGACATGCGGCGTCAGTCGGAGAAATCCTCCATGGGCGCAGCAGTAGATGGCAGGCGAGTCAGCCTTCAACTTGAAGCGCGCAGATGAATGCAGATGACGCTGAAAGAAAATCGGGCCAGGGTCATGCGACATGCGGCGTCAGCCAGGACATCCTTCAAGCAGGAGTTGGCAGGCTTCAGCTTTCAAGCGCGCACAGCTTTCACACCAAGCGCGCACCTTATACGCCCACAGTCCGTGCGGAGCGGCCCCATCATTCGCGCAAGTAAGCATTCGATCATTGGCTCAACTGGACAACAGACCATGAAATGTGAGGCACACAGGCACGGATGGATCGACGACGTTGGACGTCCGGATCGCTCGGAAGGGGCACCACTGGTAGGGAAGCAGTCAAGGCAGGACCGGAGTTGCGGTGGTGCCTCAGGCTCTGCCGCACTGGTGCCGGGAGCCGCAGGTTGAATGGCCGGATAGTTCCCGCTGTGTATGTACTTGACGCTGCGCTGTAGCCTGTAGTGCCCGTGGGTGTCCTGAGCGTAAATCCGAGTTCGTCGTTCTTGGAATCCCGCACCAGAATTCGCACCAGAATTCGACGGCGGCCTTACGCGTAAATACGAATTAAATTAATGACCCATATAGCGTCACGGTTGTGTTTGCCAGACAGACGTCGACATCGACATAATTGAGATAAAATCATCGACACGAGGCGAGGCGAGCACGTACGCGACGGACATAGCGGTGAAACGGGGCCGATGGAGGGCGATGGGAATACGCCAGGGTTGTTTGACAGAGGAAAACGGAAGGAACCTGCAGATTACGGGAGTACGTTGGGCGTACCGAGAGATCATATCCCCGCACTTACGCTTGTATGTACTGCGGCGCCGTGGGGATGGAGGTATGTAATGTGTAATGAGACATGTCTGCCACTTTGGGAAGTGTGGATGCCATCGCGGGTGTTCTGGGTCTTGGCACAATGGTGTTTCAAAGTGAACTTGAGGGCGACAAAAGAGGACCCTCGAAAATCACCCCGATACCTGCCCGGTAAATCCTCAAATTTTCGTGACTTTTTATTCGACCCCCAAATCCGAGTCGTCATTTCTTGTCCGAATATTGTACTTATTCGAATATTCTGTACCACTAGGAGGGGCCAATGTAGGCTATTGTGCTCAGACATGGCTCAAACAAGGGTGCACGTAGACTTGAATCTTCCCTTCGCGATATGAGATTTTTATTCGGGTCCCAGGCATACCCAACGAAACCTCTTGACCTGCAGTTCTTGTCCAAAGTTTAGCCACAGCTCGCTCTGGACCAAAACCGACTTTTTATCCGATTCTTGCTCCTTAGAGAAGTTGCGATATGGGGATTGTCAGGGTCATTCTGAATGCCAGATAAAGCTACACAACATATCACCGATATAACTACCATGTCCATACCCCGGCCACATGTGTTATAGGATTTGAATTCATTACCATCGTGTCTGCCAACTCCGTCCAGCCAACTCTGGTCGGAGTTCTCTCCTTCCCGGTATAAATCTGATATGTATGTATCTGGCATCAATTACAGGCGTAAGGCAATTTGTCGAATGTCATTATGTCTTTCCAGCCTGGCGGAAAGCACGCGTACAAAATCATTGTGCACGCATACCGATGGAGGCCGGACACAAGTCATACCGAAGGATCCGAGACGACAGGGGCATTCAGAATCATCAGGCTGGCCATGGGTTCAAATACGTCATGCAATTTCCTTCCAAGCAAGGCGAGAATGTTTGCAGCTATTTCTGGTTGGATTCTCTGTCAATGTCCTGATGGGTTTTACCTCGTACCCAGTGCACAGCGGTCAGCAACCTCACAGCCCTAGAATGTAGTTTCAAATAGTGTTGTTCGGGTCGGGTCAGGCTTGAAAGCCCGGGCTTGGGTCAGGGCCTGGGCCTAGAGGTAATTTCTCTCAACTGCAGTACAGTGAGTATTTCAGCTGCAAAATGTATGCAGTTCACCTTATGCATATCACCGAGTTTGTTGCAACAGCCAGAAACGCAGCTGCAATGAGATTCGATGAGATTCTGACTCCCATCGGCATGTTCCGTTCCAGTGTTCAATCTCAAGTAAGTTGGCTGAAAATTTATGAGACTTTTTTAAGTAAACCACAGCTGATACATGCCCAGTACCAGGTTTTATACTGTATTTCCTTCTCCAAATAGTCGGATGGGGTACCTATACCGACCCGGGCTCAAGCCCGGGCCGCGGGTCGCCAAAATCCGACTTCGGGCCAGAAGCCCGGGCTTGGACCTGAGCCCCGACCGGGACAACACTAGTCTTCGAAAATTCACGGTTCAAAGAGGTGGATTGATTAAATGTCCCTTCGAGTGGCTCTCTCAGAAAGTGAACCACAAATGTCAAATGTTCTGGCAAACATGTCCCGAGTATGAACACCTGCATTCAGATTCTAGAAGCTTCAGTGTTTGAATTTCGGTTGTAAACCTGCACGTACAAAATTCAGACACAGACACGTAATTTCTTGAAGTTGTGCCCGGCACCGCACCAGGACCCCATCAATTTTAATTTTGATCGGTTGTCTGGAAAGGGAGTGACATGGAGACAAGGCCATTGATAAACATTGATGAAAACGGGGTGAGACAGACCAAACCTAGGACACCATTGTTACTACGAAACGGCGCGACCCTGTGGACCCTGGGGATAACACGGAGCAAGGAATTACGGCACTCGGTGAATATAGCACGGTACAGCATCGGAGCGCATCCGGTGAGAAGCCACTCCTTTCATATCGGGTAGGAAGCACATCTAAGGCGAGGGATATCCCCGCTTGTGGGAAGCGCGATATCTCCGGATGCTGCGATTGGAATTGCTCGATCCCGATGTCCGATCCACGAAACGCCAGCAGAACAAACAAAATATACATAGCGCCCCGGGAAACGAGCTAACCATAACAGTGCGTCTCAGATGTCCATATAAACCAGCCGTGTTGTTCCTGCTCACTTTGTTTCACAACCTAGTGCACACCCGAGCTGGCAGAACCCAACCAACATGCTGCCGCGCCCCGCCGGCCCGCAGCTGCCGAGCATCCGCACGCTGCACCCGTACCTCCCGCCTCCCACACAAGCAATGGACCCCGGCCCGTCGACATCCGCCTCGAACTATCCCCAACCACCGACACCGAGCCAGGGTCCGGGGGAGGATATCCACCGTCGTCGTATGCGGGGTCCGACGGCGAGGAAACGCGATGTCGGGGGCGACAACGAGCCGCCCAAGAAGAAGCGCCGTCGCCAAGCGCTGAGCTGTACTGGTGCGTTCCGGCCTCGTCTTCTTTCATTTATTTTGACGCAGAACTGATGTCGGGATGCTCCATAGAATGCAAACGGAGGAAGATCCGGTGCGACAGGTGCGCATCGTTACGTTCGCTGATTCTTGACAATGTATTGACTTGTCGTGTAGGACCCAGCCGTGTGCGCCATGCGTTAGGAGGGGAGACCAGGCAAAGTGTCAGTGGCATGTTGTTGAGCCTGCGTGAGTCGGATTTTCTTTTGGCCATTTTTTTGAGTCTTTTCTTTCGATTTTTTTTTTCTTTGTTTTTTTTTCCCAGAGGAGGGGAGGAGGAGGTTATTTCTTGCATTCTTGTGGTGCCTTTGTTGATTTTCGCCTCCCATTGTGCATCTTGCTTCATTCTACGACATCGCACGAATTTACGGTCATGCATGTGCCTGTTGACATCTTGTCGTTCAAGTTGTCGTGTGACAACAACGACCCCCCCTGCCTTGCCGTGTTTCCGCCATTCTCCTCATTTTTCTTCCTCTCCCTCTTATTTTTATTCCCCAACTCACCTCTCTTCCCGAAATAAATAGCCTACTCACCCGCTTCTCCCCATTTAGCGCAG
>JARJLF010001829.1:0-60297 GCA_029378395.1 Mycena leptocephala
TTCCGGATTCCGACCTAACAAGTTCCCTGATTTCTCTTTACTTCTCAAACGTCAACGCATTTATACCGGTACTGCATCGGCCCATATTTGAAGAGGCCGTGTCGCAGGGTCTCCATATGCTTCAAGATGACTTTGCGTCGACACTGCTTCTAGTTTGTGCCCTTGGTTCACTTTATCTGGCAGATTCTAGCATGTACAATCAGGACCGTCGAAAGCTGGCATGGAATTTTTATAACCAAGTGGAGCTTTGCGGTCACTCTTTGCGTCGTCAGCCCACCACATACGATCTCCAGGCCTATTGCGTACGCATCGCTTCGATTCATCACGGCCTCGATAATCAACCCGTTATCGCAGCTAGCCGCTCACTTTTTGATTTGTGCCTCCAATCCGCGTGTGAGCTGGTTGATAGTTGGTTTTGGACTGCGTCTTGTACAGGATATTGGTGGACATCGCCGCAACGTCAGGGCCTCAACAATCAGCACCGAGGAGGAACTTGAGAAGCGGGCGACTTGGTAAGTGGATGTTCATGTAGCTTGCCCCGATTCAGATGAGTCTTATGGTGCGGGCTAGGATTCTGATAGTGTTAGATGGGAACCTCGCGGCTTGCCTGGGCCGATCGACGACTCTCAACCCCTTCGAGTATGTCCCTGAATTTTCTCGGGGTGCATGTAACTCATTAAATATGTCTCCAGCCTTGATATCAGCCTGCCGTGCGAGTGCGACGATGAGTGGTGGCAACGTTCCGGACCTGGGTGCCAGCCCACCCAAATCCCTTCCAGGATATCATTCTTTAATTGCATGGTTGACCTATACCGCGTACTCCATTTCTTACTCAAAAATGAGGTATGTCTCGCCACTGTTCTCCGCAGGATTCATTTCTTCTTCCTATTGCATCTTACATTTACTGTAGTATTCCACCAGCAAATATTATACGGCGAGCGGAATAGAAGACTTGCGGCGGCTCGCTGCGGAGGTCGACGCTGCGCTGGACAGATGGTTTAGCTCCATGCCCAGCACCGTAGGTCGCGCATCTCGTGCAACGCGTCATTTTAATTCTGGTTTTCAGTCACCTGGGACCCAGATCGTCCCGACCCTCTGTTCTTCGACCAATCCGCAGCCCTCCACTGTTTTTTCTACTACACGCGGATACTCATACATCGGCCATTCATTCCTGCGGTGCGGTTGACCAAGCAGCTTGTGAGCATCCGGATCCAACCCCGTCTTTTTAATCTTACGCTCTCTTTCAGGAGCTCCATGCATTGCGGAGCTGCACAGAGGCGGGCGCGCGCTTGTATCAACGTCGCCGACATCCACCGGCGCCGCCAACCCGCGAACCCGCTAATCTTCAGCCAAGTGCGTGCACCCATGTACATTGAATTGCATTATACCCAATAATTCTACGTGCACAGGACCCTCTCTTCACTGCGGCCATGGTGTTGATCCTCAATATGTGGGGTCGCGTCCAGAGGCCGGCCGACCGGGTTCAGGATCTCGCGCAGGTTCACGCAGCCCTGGATATTTTAAATCCCAGCAGGAACGGTAAGCACACAGTGCGGCGCGCGCGCCCAATGCTGACCGCAACACCCAGCTGGCCTTCCTCCGGCTTCTTTGTGTACGCAGTCTCTGGCGGTATTTCCATTGCATGTGCCGTAATTTATGACCGGTTCACAGTACCGTACTGGAGCGCCTGCTCACCCTAGACTATACGCGCGGAAGAGCCGGAAGATCTGTCAGCGTCCAGCGGGAACCTGTACGTTGTTGGTACCACCACGGAGGTGCTTGATGGCATCGAGGACGGGTATGGGCCCGACTCCTGGATCGCACTGGCGCGGGCATGGATGGCAGGTGCGAGGTCGCCACAGGATCCGACACCCTGTGTAATCGCGATGCCGCCGGTGTTTGTGGGAGACCAGGAGGTATCCCCGACACGGCCCCACCACCCGCAGGCGGATGCGCAGCCGTGTGTGTCAGTTTCGGCATCACGAATGCCGTAGATTAACTTACTGTAATGTAATTAGCTTATATTCTGGCGCTGAAATTAGGTCCTCCGAGTCAGGTCCGTAGTTTGCTTTTTTGTGAACAACAAGGTCTTCGGCAAGAGGCATTTCCATCCGCACAAATCGTCGACGGTAAGTAATTATCTTCCGCTTCATATTTTCGTTTTCCAACAGTCGACTGCAGAACGCATCAAAACATTTAATTATGACAGCGTTACAAGGATTAGCACTAGCTATGAGGAAGCCATAACCATTTCTCCTTAACTTTTGGCAGGTGAGCGTTCCTCCATCTCCTTACCATTAAGCATTCGCCTTGCGACGTCAATATCAATACACCTGCGGCAGAAGTTCTACGCCAATACAGACGTGTAAGTTCGCGATGTGTTACATTCTGCTTTTACCTTTGTTTTTTAAGTTGATTGGCAGTGGTTTGATTTGATTTGAGCTGAGTTCTATGGTAGTCGTACCTGGCTATGCGACTGTACTCTACTTAGTAGAATGAGGTATTCGTAGCTACGAGTACGAATCCCGCCGGTGGTTGTTCTTTTTGATTTGAATAATCTGTGGCTATTTTTTATATATAAAGATAAAGAAGATTTTAATAATCGTTTCAAAGCCCAGATGCTCTCCCCACAAATTTGTTTCTGCCATGCAAAAGTTGGCGAGCTTTGCTCACACGTGTTCCGTGTGATTCGGCGTGGGAACAGCTTGCCAGTTGAAGTTTTTGCTCTTTGCTCTTGACCGTCATGTCCCAACCACCAGTTAGAATTATCCTCTCTTTGTTGGCTTATCCTTACCATTGCCCAGACATCCAGATCAACGGCGAGACCATCAACCAATCCTAGCATGTGGTTTCGGATACTTTCTATTGAGAAGATCGCACTGAGAGAGAGATAAAAAGAAGATGAATTATGATTGGGAGGCTCAACAGACAGTTATATATACAGAATATTATCTAGAATGTACTACGAGTAGATAGAACAAGAAATAGCTGAGTAAGAAATGACTAAATGTTTAATAAGAAGAATCGGGGAGAAACTCGGGGAGTCGGCGTAAGGCCGAACCGTGGGAATATGCTGAATAACAACACTTTCGAATGCTTTGCATAAGCAGATCTATAGGAATATCCTGTATTAGTTGCTTATTCCCATCTCGCAAAGTTTCATCATGATGGCCGCGGAGACTCCGACAACACTGCCACCCCGCTCGAAAAGCTTCGACAGCGGGTTCTGGCTTCGCGGCGATATGTTTGACGACGTCCAAGCCTAGTAGCCCTACGGTATAATATCCACATTACTTGCGTATCCGATCATCGGTGCGCTGCGGATGTCATCGAACACTACATATATTATGTTACTTACCATCGGACCGATACACCCGTTCACTCATATACTGTGTCGTAGAGTCACCGCCCCTGGCTGCGTATCACTGGGGGCACGAACACTCAGTTCTACATTTTCTAGCAATTTTGGCTGTCTCCTTGTTTTGCTTCCACGCTATATTAAATATCAGTCCGTTTACTACTCTTCTGATCCGCAAATAGCTGATCGGACGACAACAAGAATCTCAAATTCGTTTGCCGCTTTCCACTTTAGGCTACGGGCCGTTTTTCCTGCTTGTTCCTGCATGGAGGTCTAGGGAATGACGTTACGTATACTGTGTTACTTAATATCGGCCGGACCGATACCCGATTCCTCACCTGCTGTGCATCGAGTCGCCTCCCCTCCAAGCTCTTCGTATCACTGGCGGGCGATCACTGAGTTTATATTGTCTAGCAACTCTCGCTCGCTTTGATTGCCTCGTTCCTTTTCTTCCGCGCTGTACTTTGAGCTCCCTATAGCTGATTGAACGACAATATGTTCATTGTCTTTTCCGCTACAGCACGATTACTTTCCTGAATGGAGGTTCAAGAGTTAGGTTATGGTGTACAGTAGCTTGCATATATGTTGGGGCAACTCAAACTTATCCACCTGGAGTTGAAAAGTCAAGGGCGGCGTCAAGGATGCGGCTGTGCCCAATTATCGGTTTTACATTGCACCAATCCAGGCGGCTTGAGCATGATCCTGGATGTTCGCACTGCGGAGGTGCACCCTACGATTCTACACAATTGCCGAGAGCTTCGTCGCGGAACTCGTTCATGATCCGGTCGAGAGCCCACATACCCAGAGCCACATGCGGGCAACAAAATCGAAGAGATTCATCTCCAATGAATGGTTGCTGGAATAGTTTAAAGTCAATATATTTATGATTGTATTTTTTGTATTTCAAAAATATTTACAACTGGCTGCGGGTAGAATTTTAAACACTGACAGACGCCCGTTAGGCGTCCGGGTTGAAAGCCACGGACGGTCTATGACAGAGACCGGCTCTGTCCAGTGGGTGTGGCTCATTCTCGACTCAGCATGTTTTCAATGCGAAGTTCAAATTTGCCTGCTCCACGTAAAGATCGTGATCAACACGAAGTGGCAATATTGAATAAGCCAACATGACGAAATCTAGGGAGGTTCCAGCGCGGTTTGTGTCCTTGGCTTCTACTCGCGAACTCCGCGCGACCTTCCTTGGAAACTCAACAGGAGCCGCAAATCTTCCGAGTCTACGTTGCCGATTGGTCTTTTCAGAAAAATTTAGTCGAGCACTTCTGGAGCTTTTGGCGGCGTAAATTTACGATTTGCTCTGCTTTCCCATCAGGTCTGGGTAAGGGATGTCGGACGAGGTTCACGGTGGCTGTGAGTCGGCTATCATCGAGTCCCGACGTACACAAACAAAAGCTGATTTCTCGTCTAAGACTCTCGTTTTCATAGCCAACCTGGCGCGCAGAGGTTCAAAAATGTTCAGAAGCTAGAACCTGAAAATGCGCAGACTCCCGCTGTTGGAGTTTCTGCTTGAAGGAGTTCGATCCTTAAGTTGTGTAAATCTTATATTGGTTGTATTCAGTTCAACCAATATAAGATTTACACGGGATTCTCCCTCCGTAGCTACCCTACTCTGTGAGTCTGTTTGAGTGTAAGTAGTAATATCCCCAGTCTTCCTATTGACTCTGTACGTTTCACAATGAGTCTGTTCATGCCCGAGGCATCCCCGAGGCTTGGTCATGTGCTTGAGTGCCTATATCCCAACACCTGCTCAGCTTTTAATACCAGCAAGCGGCGCAAGCATCAACAAATTTCCTATATTTATTATTCGGCGGTGATCTGTGACCAAGGCAGGTACCCGGTATATCCTAATTTGAATTCTGGCTATGGAGATCACAATGCAAGATTTTCTGCGGCTATGCATAGATGCTTATCCATGATCAACCAATAAAACTGGTCAACTCACTCTACTTGAGGTTTCTAATCAATGTCGATTCTCCAATGATTGGAATGGATAGGTCACCTCGGGCTTGGGTTTGCGGTACGTGGCTCATCGGGTTGAATTAGCGCAGCCTCTGCTAGTGATGGTTCTCCTATTTTACTCTCCCGCTATGGCATCTCGTTTCTGTTCCGATTTCCCAATGCAGCTTTTGACTCATGTATCCCATGTCCGCTACTGTCCGAACTCCGTCACTCTTCTTGTCCGTGTTCTGCACGTAGAGAGCAACGACCCACTGACGGCTGCCCCTCTCCTCGCTATCTCCGCCAGGGAGTTATGTGAAGGTGGTGGTTTCAGCACGAATGGGGTCCCGCGCATCACAGTACACGATCTCACTTCCCTTCCGTCGCGAATTAGCGTAGTGATTTTTGACCGGATCACATCCTGCTAAACCCCGCGATCACCTATAGACTTTTCAGTTTGAACTCGGACGGCAAGTCATTAGGCGCAAGCGGATCACCATTTCGTTGCTGGTGTACCGAACGAGGACGCCTGTAGTTGTGCGCCATATAAATACTGGCGGAGACCAGCGATATGCAGACCATCGACCCAGACTCGAAGATGTATTCGCACATTAATCCCTACGCAACCTGGTCCAACTCAAACGTCAGGAGGGCCGTACCCGGTGTACCATCGGTGCATGGTGCTCTCCCATTTTCTGCCGATCCCTCGGCGTCGAATTTGGTCGTCTTCCATTTCACCGCCTTCAAACCCAGCATTTTGAACTGCACCGTAATCGGTCAGAACACATACCCGTACTTTAAAATCACAACGGATCCTTCGATGCCTGGTTACACGGCCGTCAAAAACCCTGATGGAAAAACAATCGCCCTCATCGAGTGGAAAGATCGTCCGTTGGTCGAAATCCGGAATGTCTTTTCGAAACAACGCGTTTCCGAGTGGCTGCCTTTGTCTCCTGACGCAAGGTAAGCCTCAAGTTTCCCCTGTGACGTTGAAATGTACTGATATATTTCATTTCGTTCCAGTCATCGAATCATGAAAGTAAACGGTTTACAATACGTGTGGGCACCGACAAAGAGTACGATATGTGTACGTTCCATGCGCATGTATGTTGAGGCTACATTCTAATTCTTGCTCGGCAGTTGTACCCTGCCGGGACACAAACTCCGGAGCTGCTTTCGCGAATCTCCCGAAGCGAAGACGGCACCGTCTCACTTGAGCTTACCTCGACCGCTGTCAAGGCCGGTCTCTTGGAAACATGTGTGGTAGCAGCAGTTCTTCTGCAATGTGGGCACAAAATTGACTAGCCCCACATTTATGGTGCCCGTCACTATACTATCAAGTATAATTGCACCTACGAGTAGAAAATTAAATGTCTCCGTAATTCCATGTCATTATCAATAGATCGTCTTGAAGTCCTCTGTACATCAAGAAATCTCCGACAGAATCAACTTCGATCTACAACGGCTACCGAGTGAAAGCGCTCAGTAGTTGCCGAGTCCCACGACCCCAAGAATGTGTGTGCGCGCGTCGCCGGCTGCTTAAGTCACGTCCCAGATTGTCAAAGGAACTTAACTTAGCATATGTTGTGCCGCTGTCGCCAGAAACGAAATCCCCGTGATCCGGTCAAAGGTCGACAGAATCGCGTAATCATTAGAAGTTCTTTTCTCTAGCGAGATATGGGGATAAAGGATCCAAAAGGTGTGACTTGACCAAACAGACTCCGCTTCGGTGTTCCGGAAGTCAGGCGTAGAAAACAGAGCAGCATACAGCAACTGTGTGGATTCATGTATTGCCGGTTTCTCTCCTGTGTGGTTCGAAGGATAGGTCAACTCTGGATCTGACTCCATGATTATTCCTCATTTCGGGTTTAGTTCAAAGGATCTGAATAATTGACGAGCAGAACAAACAAATAATTTCAAGCTGGTGAGTAGCTGTAGTCAGAGCATTCGACAATGTCACCTAGCAACGTCTCAGGCCTTGAGTCAATTTATTGGTGGACCAGCAATGATTGAGATCAATTCAGTGTGGTTGCATCCGAGTTACTGTGTCTCGATGACGGTCGGCGGATGATATCAGGGATGAAACATATAATTTCCAGCGGGATGACAGTATAGCAAGTGCCTCGGGCACAACTCGGCCACTGCCTCAGGCATGACTCGAGCGAGCCGCCGGACTATTGTAGAACATTGAAGACTATTTACTCTGACTTGGTACGAGTCCTTATGACTCTGTATGACTCCTTATGATGTACACGAATAGTATTTAAACCACTGTAATCTGAACTATGCCAATAACTATCTTTATCTTGAACCACAACAATCTATTGTGTGATTACTGTATTTCATTCAAATCGACAGTCACGTGTCACACACCCCTGTCGATAGCGAAATTTGGCAGGGGTCACGCATCGCGCTGGTGATTGTCGAACCTCCCTAGCGCCACACAGGGCTCAAAATTGGCTGTAAGGCGCAAAAAAGCCCAAATTTCGTTCCGATGAAATTTCGCTGGTGTCACGCCAAATTTTGGTCGTTGTCGAAATGTCGAAATGGGTTTTTGGGTCGCGCGTCACACCCGGTGTCGATTTGAATGAAATACTACAGTATAGTCATGCTCACCCCATGACTCACCAACCATCTAAGTAAACTGTGCCAATAGGCAGAGCTAGAGTTTAGTTGCAAACTAGGAAACTTACAACTCAAGACCCATACATAACTGTCCGCTGTAAAGATCTTTTCATACCTGACCTCTACCGCTTCAACTTCACGCCAATGTAAATCAATGGGTGTAAAGCCGCACCCAGCAGTGAGCACCCAGGCTGTGTTGAACTCGGGCTGTTACACACAATGTGACACAGCCATGATTTCAACATGCCGCCCTCGGCATTCGCTGCCATCAGTGTCGGATCAGAAACGGCCTATGAACTTGGTTCTCCATTCAAAATACTTATGCCGTCGAAATTCGCATAGACTTCATGTCAAAGCGTCCGACTGGATACTCGTCGTGATTCTAATCTGCCGATCGATACTGGCGCCGAGTCTCAGAGCCAGCTTCCACCGCTCCTTCCTTCATGAATATGTGGTTTTCGTTCAGCAAGTGAACCGTGCTATAGTTGCTCTCAAAAGGCCATCAGCTATTGAGGGCTCCAGACTTCTTTCAAGTTGCGCTCGGGCCCACGATGATATCACAGAAGCCGTAGTTAACACAGTGTCTTTTCAACCCCGACATAAATCACACTACTCGATGATCTACATTACAAAGGGCAGATGTCCGCGTTCTGGAACATGTCAGTATATACAGCGACCTTGCGATGGATTTAACTCACAGGACACATTTCGTCTGCGTCGTACGGGCCCACAGACTCTGTAGCCTACGGGGCAGACGGAGCCCTGAAGAATGGTGAGCTGTAATACACAATTGTCAGCATTGAGTTGAACGTGAATATTGATGAACCGCAATACTGACGCAGTCGGTTTGAGCTGCGGCAACTGTGAAGAGGGCAGCGATGAAGGCAACGACTTTGAACTGCATGATAAGTGAGGTGACTGGATGATTTTGAATTTGTGAAATATGTGGGCCTTTTATATGGTTCAGACCGCTCCATAAATAACGCCCACGGTGCGACCCTTGAGTTTCAGATGCAGTATCACTTCATCTTATCACTGAATTGAGCTACGCTATGGCAGGTGGCGTTTATGCAAAATACTGAGTGACTCAGTGTGTGATTAATGAGGACTTAAGGGGCTTACCTGTGGAGTTGGGTGCTTGAGGCTCTGTTACTCTGACCTTCAGGTGGACCCAGGTTGCTGAAGGTATTAGATTGTGGCGTGGCCTACGTGGCGAAGAAGGAGCTACTCAAGAGATGTCGAGGTTCATAGCGTCTGAGCAACTATCGAGCGAAAGATGCTTTTTGATATTCATCTAAAGAACCGGCAGATGTCCGTTCCTGGATCCAGAAGGATCCTGTCCATTCTCGCTAAGCCTATGGGCGCTCTATTTGTCCTCGGCAATTTTTGACTTGATTATTATATTTCCTACGTGCCGCAGCGTCTGAACAGGTCTGAACCTGCATCCATGAGGGGTAATGTTGATATTCATCTAGAGAACTGGGAGATTTTCACGCCTGTCTCGCAAAGGATCAGGTCCCCCATTCGCCAAGTGATTGAGCGTCGGCGCACTACTTTTCCCACGGTTCGCACCTGATGAGTATCTTTCTTTGGACCCCAACTGCTCTCGACTTTCCTTAGTACCTCTTTGAAACACTTCCGCATGGAATGACGTTTAGCGACAATGGTATCCTGACTTGGTTCGAATTGTTCCTGGAGGATTCAGACGTTAGTACTCATCGACGAGTCATCGTGCTGACAGCTTACGGGACGGCGAGGGAACAAAGTTGATATACAATCACATTGGTCCAACAAGCGAGGTAGGAGCTTTATTTTCAGGAGCATCTGACAACGAGGCACTACGTAATTGGATAAACTTCCAGCGCCATGTGCGAATTGGGACTTACAGTCGTGGTAAAAGACCTCGGTGTTATGAGCGGTGGAGGCGCGCGCAATCCAAATGTCTGATTTCATGTAGAGCCCATGGAGTGGGGTTAAGCCACATAATCTGCCTACGTTTCCAAACCAGGGTATCTGTATCGGTGCACTTTCACCTGTGCCCACTGTAGTCTACTCCATAGATATCGAAACACGTACGTATACCCAGGATCGACTCTCGCAGCGGCACGCTCATATAGGCATAGGGATAAAATTTACTACGCAGTCTATATGGGGCTACAAGAGGAATTTGGGGATGGAATCTACACTGTAGAATTAAGCAGAATGCTTCTCAAGGTGGGCGGGGTTAGACTAAAGTGTATAGGGTGTCTGCCCTTGGACGCCCCCACGGGATGATCTGATTTTTTCCAGGGGGCACTAGCCTAATAAAGTAATTTGCGGACACCTAGGTACTAGACTCGTTACCAGTCTGCCACGGCAATTCTTTAGTGCAAACACTATGCCGTAGGCAGACTGGTACAACTCGGGACACGCCAAAGGGCTGAGCCCGGAGTTTGAAATTCTTGGGTGGCGCCGATGACGGCAGATGACGTCGTTACCGGTGACGTCGGTCCGAAAGTAGTTTCTCGATTAAAACTGGCTCTCGCGTGCAGACTCTCTGGGGGTAAAATAAAAAATCTGAAAATACAGAAGTGTAGCTATGAGCCTTACATCCCTACCCTGCTTTGAACTGAAAAGAAATAATTAAATTTGATGCATAACGATGGAAATAGAAATTTTCAACTCCGCGCTCAGCCCTTTGGCGTGTCCCGAGTTGTACCAGTCTGCCTACGGGCATAGTGCTTGCACTAAGTGTTGCCATAGCAGGCAGACTGGTTACGAGTCTACCTAGGTACCAAACTTTGTACTTATTTACCTCTCGTCGCAAACGCGATTCCTCACGTGTGCGCTTAGACGAGATATGCTGCTGGAAAGTTCGCTGGCGGCCGCCGGTCGCCGGAGTGCGGTGTGTCAACAACATTCAAGATAAGATAACGGCGTCTACAGGATATTCCGAGACCCTATGTTCTATCACGGAATGTTGGTGTTTGCAACAACACAGGGCACAAAACAAGCTCTAAAATCGAAAATGTCTATCCTTTTTCTTTTAGCTGTAATCTCGATCATCCCTTGGTTTAAAATCCTTGCAATATTCTGTGGAAGAAAGACGGCGGTCTACAATTCTGGAGGAGGGGTACCGACCCCTTAATTTTAATAGCTGTTGAAATGGAACAAAATTGGACGACTGACACATTTTGTTTCGTATATCAACTTTCATAATCTCGTGGAGTCTAGACCAAGACTAACACTTTGTTTTCGAAAGTTTCCCCAGTTTTCGCCCCGTTTTCATCAAATTCAACTCCGCAATATTGTAACGCAATGTCATAGATGCTGGAGATTTTTCTTTCCCACACTTGCGTCATTGTCAGCCAGCCTCTTCCCAGTTGGCACTTGAGTGACTTGGATGTCCAAATTGAGTCGCGATATGATGCGATCAACAGGAGGTTGATCTACCTGTGATCGAGACGACGCTCGTTTTGCTCTCGACTTCCATCTCCTTTTCAGTGAGACCTTGATCCATTGCTTCCTCACCCTACCGTCTGGATATTTATCAATCCTTATCCTTACAAGACCTGATTGCCCACGTTTAGCGCCGCCGTTTTGAACGATTCACAGGATGCAAACTGTCGACGAAAGGGAAAGCTTTAGGGATGCAGAGCTGCTCCGGAACCACCTGATTAAAAGTGATGCTCTACTCAGGGAGACTCAGGCAGGCATCCAGGACCTCGAGAACAAGATAGAAGAAGTGGGGCGCGGAGGACAAGTTCTTGAGTGCAAGATTGCGAGGATAGAAGACCTCATACGTATCCGGCAGCTCTGCCCAAAGTTGCCTCCAAGCTGACCGGCATCGAAGAGAGACTGGTGCCGGTCAAAACTCAGCTCCTGGCTGTCGGAGAAGAGCGCCAGGCCTTGCAGAAGCAGCGAGAGGCACTCCGGCGTCGAGAATCAGCACTCCTACCTCCACTCACATTGGAGCTGTTCCGAGCGGCACCTCTCCGTCGTTGCCCCGTCGACATTCTGCTCGAGATCCTTATGGTCGCGAAACCTGGAATCCAGCCTCTCGGGGAAGGCATTCTTCCGCTGCTGTCTCAGGTCTGTGGGACATGGAGGGCGGTCGCGCACGATCACCCAGCTCTATGGGCGTCCTTCTCGTTCTCACTATTTGACCTGGATTTCGCCTCAGTCAGGTGGCTGGAGTTACATCTTGAAAACTCCAGGACTGCCTCGTTGACAATTGAAGTGGATGCGACTCAGAGGCCCCGGGATGCTTGCGCGTTTCACAGGCAGTCACTCTCATCGCGGCACATTCAGAACGCCTTCACAATTTCAGACTGACAGGAACCAAGTGGGATTCAATCAGCGTATCGGGTTCGCGGTTTCTGCGCGTGCTCGGTGAGTATGACAGCTCTTGTACAAAGTCACATACTCACCGTTTCGCAGATAACGGCGATCCTGCAAAAATTCAAATCTCCTACATCCGTTCTTTATATCTTCACCGTCATGCCGCGTACACCTTGGATGGTCTCGACAAATTTTCAAATATGACCCCGCTGACGTGCAAATTTTCAAATGGATGGTGGAGCGGCACCTGGCACAGCCAACATGTAGTATTGCGCAAGTTGTCCAGTTGGAAGCTTGATTTTGGGAGCACCTCGACGCCATCCAATTTCTTTAACCACTATACCACTCCGGCACTCGAATCCCTCGAACTGAAGTCCCTCGCGCAGCCTGCCGAGCTTGCCGCGTTCATCCAGCGATCGGGATGCAACCTTAAAAGTCTTTGTTATGAGGAAATCCTCGGTGCGCGTCGTGGAGGTGATACCGATATTAGAAGTGTCGCCCAAGCTAGAGAGGCTCGCAGTAGTGGATGGATTCTCGACGGCGGTCACAGACAAGCTCCTCGAGGCGATGGACATGGGCCCCGGACACGCCGCCCTGCTTCCGAGACTGCAGCACCTGCGCATCGACGGAAGGTATGCTTTCCGTTTCGGAATCCTGGCCGGAATGCTGGAATCGAGATTCGAGCCTGGAGGTTCCGTACCTTTGGATTCTGTCAAGTTGTCGCTGGACGACCGCGTTGTGAACGACGCAGACCGTAACAGAGACTGACGGCCTTGAAGGGCTTGAGTGTGTCCTTGAATTGCTTAAACGCAGACAAGAGCTCGTCAGGGTTATTTAATTGGAGACCCAAGTTTGATTAAATTGGGACGAAGATGTCGTGTAATTATGGAGCTTATGTTTTTATATCAAGGGCTGAATCATTATCTTACTCTATTGAATTGGCACCCGAGCTCTCTCGTGGCTCGCTGAGTCCAACCGCAGGTGACTCACACTTGGCAAAATATTTTTTTCGCACTGCAGCCCAGACGTCAATCTCAAATGTACACCTGTATTTCTGGCCGAAATTATCTAATTTAATGTCTGCGCATCTGGTGCAAAGTAGGATTTAGTTCAGAGATGCATCCAATCCGAGCTCATTTTTTTTCGAGGCAGATCTTGTGCAGATCTCGATGAACGTATTTTCTCTCGGAATCGAGTTGAACTTGTTCAATTTGTCCGAGAATCATTGGAAATTACGGCACAGGCCGGCAATCACGAGCTTCGGGAACGCCGTTGCAACTTCTTCAGAACTTTCATCGTCAAAATCGGTATGACCGTCGTTTCTTGTGGCCTCGAAGAGAATCCACAATTGTAGCTTCGCCTATTTCGCTCCAGGCCACAAACGGACGCCCCGAACCCATGGGGATTGGCGCTAGGGAAGTTATTCATTCACACATGCAGGGACGTCCGACTTGGAGGGATATAAATCATGCTTTACCTTCGAATGCTGGTCAATTTTTTTTTTTGGCGGTTTTTGGCTCATCGTTGACTGCGTACTCGCTTCGAATCGACCCATTTCATTTTAGCTATCGTCCCCTGTTATCTAAACGATTGGCTCAAGTTCGGTTTTTCGAGTTTCATTTTGGATCCATTACCGCCTCCATATTGTCTCTCGACAGGCATCTCAGTGGTGCACGGGGGATCCTCTTCAGCTCTGGGCGCCAGGATCCGCAAACCTTTTTGGGCTTTGGACTCGATTTCCCAAGCTCCCCGGACTCCACTTCAGGCTCCAACCCACAGTGCCGTCTGGAAGCCGGATCATGAACACGTTGTCACAGCGTGGCACGCCTAAATTTATCGATCCGATATAGTCAGTCAGTCCACTGAACGCACTCTCCCTCATCCACTGCGATCCCAACTTTCCTATGTACTCCAGCAGCACGCCGATGTACAATGCCCCCCGTCCGATTGTATCCGATGGGAGTCGGAGCCCAAATCTTGGGAGTCGGAGCCCCAACCTATCCAGTTTTCAGGTCGAACATGTCTCGAGACCACCGTCCGCGATGGCGAACAGGTCGCCACCCGAACCTGCAGTCGATCCTGAATTCATTTATCGCGAACATGTGTCGAAGCTCATTGGCGCCAAGTCTCGGCCGTTCAGCGTCTCAGGGAGGATTCCGCTCGATCCCTCGCATCTCGTCCTTTTCTTTCGGTCCAAGGTGCTTCATTTATATATTTATGTAGTTAGAAGCGGCGTCCTGATTGTTCCTCATCCATGCAGACTGGAATCACCCACTCTCTAGATTTTCCCGTCGACATCGACTACAATACCCCACCCGCGCTCGATGTTCTTATCGCGGCGTGCAAACGGACCCAAACTCCGGGCTATGATACGAACCTTTACGAATCATTTTACTACCCGCCTAACCTTCCCCTCACGCCATCGCTTGAGATCGCAAATCACCCGATCCTCGCTGCCATTCGAAACATGCTCTTCCCGACACTCCCTGTCGGCCATTATTTGACGGCCCGTCGCGAAAAACTCGACGTTCTGCTCACGGGGAGCCGGATGCCTCCGCAACTGCGTGCCCTCCGCAACGACGGACGAATTGCTACGCTTAGCATCACTCTCCCCGTCCGCTTTCGCGGGGGTTCCCTCTTAATCCGCGACACCGAGGGAAACCAGGAACGACTCGACACAGCAGCTCCCACGAGCGATCTCGAATGGACTGCGTTCCTCGGCGAGTGCGAGTACGAAGTCGAGACGGTCACGAAGGGATGCCGCATGTCGATCTCCTACGCGATCTTCGCCAAATCCTATGGCGCTACCACCCTCACGCCGGATCCACTGTTCACCCCGAACCAGCCGTTCCTCGACCTGCTCCCGCCTGTCCTGCAGATGTCCCGGGGGCGCAGGATCGCGTTTCTTCTCTCGCACGACTACGATGTCGACCCCTCCGTGGTGTTGGCGGAATCCCTCGTCCCCTTCGTGCGTCACTAAATTTTCCTTGCACATCTATTCTGAAGCGTCCGCGCATATCCACATAGCTTAAAGGCGGCGACTCCGTGCTATACCACGCGCTGAAGTTGTACAAACTCGCGCCTGTGCTGCACTGGAGCGCAGGTGGCTACATCTGGCCCATCGACCGCTCAGTCGAGATCTTCAACGATGAGCCTGCGCCGCGGGGGAATGGATATGAACCTGTGGCGCGGGGGAATGGATATGAACCTGTGGTGCGGGGGAATGGATCCCCGTCACAGCCCCTCCCGCCCATGCGTGGCGCGTTCAGCAACTTGCCGCGGATGCCTGGGAGGACAAGTCCGGTCGACATGCTGCGCGCGCGCGTCGAGGAGAGCGGCGCAATACCCCTGGCAGATGCGGAGGTGACTCTGCTGACGGACTGGCGCGCGCCAGAGAATGCACCCGTGGGCAAGGCCCGCGTGCATTTCGTGTCAGAGGGTATGCTGGAGAAGCTTGTTGTGAATGTGCTGCTGGTCGCGTTCGTGCACTGACCATCTGTTCCGGTTGTCGTACTTTCCTCGCTGTCTTCGTATGATTTTGCCTGATTATCGCATTATCCTGACGGGGATCTGAAAGTGTACTTCAGCGTGCTGGGACGGGGAGCGGCCCAGCACTTCGGTTAAATAAGTTGAACGCTGATTTCCGCAGGTTAACATCGGCGTCCCAAGAGTTGGAGCTGATTAACCACAAGCGGAGTTTTAAAGGCCCGTAATTTATAAAGGTTCATTTATAAAAAGCAAGATTTCACAAGTATTTGAAGTCGGTACATTTTTTTGCTGTACAGTAACCGAACTGCCAAATACACCTCCGTCTCACATAATCGCCATAGCATTCGGAGGACTTGCAATACCACCGAGAACATTGAGATTCTGCAAACTGAAGAAGAACGAGTATCGCTTGAGCTCGTGGCATGCCGCTGCCAATTGTTCGAGGTCCAAAAACTCGACTACAAATATTAATAATTCAGTCGCTTATTTACCGCCCATATTAAACCGAACCTACCGATACTCATCCCCCATCCGCCGATGAAGACTTCATGCAACGTGCGCGGCATGCCCAGAATCGTTGTATTGAAAGGCGCGCGCTCGAATGTGGGATTGTCGCTCCCCACCAACGCGAGCTTCTTCTCCCAGAGCCAGCGCAGCGTCGCGTCCGATGCCTCCACACCCACCCACTGCATATCTGCGCCCTCGCGGTACGGCAATACGTCCTGCTCGTGCAGCGACAGTGCGGCGTACTGTTTCGTAAAGCCCGTGCGAACGATGAGGAAGTCACCTGGCTTGGCGAATGAGGCGGGGTCGAGGCCTTGCCATGCCGCGACGGCATCGAGCTCAGTGGTCGGGATTGTAATAGCCTGATGAATTCAATAAACACATCACGAAGAATTGATTTGAGGGAGAAGCCTACGGTGAAGGCATCGAAGCTGACGTTCTTGGACTCCATCCATCCTCCCCAGTCAAGAAGGACGCCGCGTCCTGCAACGCCTTTTTGAGCGGAATCTAAGAGTTTCGAAAAGATATTTTAAATACGCAAATTATATTTTAAATTATACGCACTTTGAATCCCTAGGGTAGATGAGCCCCCAGGTACCACCATGTCCGCAAATGTGATCAGGTCGTTGTAGAATCTGTCCGTTCAAAAAAAAATAAGTACATGACGGTGAGATCTGACCAGAAACCCACTGGTACGTCGATTGCTCAGAGTTGTTGGAGTATGGAAAGTGCCTCAGTCCATCGTACTGGGTGGAAATCTGTGTGTTGAGCGTGAGGATGTCGTCCGTGTACCCGGCAAATGGCTGGATCGAGTGAATGAGGGCTGGGCGCAACGGGTTCAGCGGCGGGTTAGGCATTCCGAGCTGGAGATTGAGGTTGATTGCTCGTCCGGTCTGGATCTCACTCTTGGCAACCAGGATCGTGGCGTTCCTGATATGGTTCAGCGCACCCAACTCGTCGGTGGCGCCCTGCATTCGACAATTCGTACGTTAGAATGCGCCAAAAAGTTGTGGACAATGAGACGGACCCATACACCCCAGGCCGCCTTCGTGGGGAAAGACGGATGAAGGGGGAGCTGGTCGTAGCTCGGCCAGTTTGCATATGGGTCAGAGGCGTTAAAGGCTCGTGCAATAACTATGCGAGGATGTGGAATAGGCCGAGCGTTCGCGAGAGCGGCAGCGAGGACCGCTGCCAATGTGATGAAGGATGCCATTAGAAAGTTTCGGAATGTCGGCAGAGAAAAATGTGGGCCTTTAAACCCCACAGAAGGATGACTGAGCAACACTGGAAAAGTTCAAATTTGTGGATCGCGTGTTGGTCATCCTCGCACCCCGTGGTCTAACCAGTGACAGCGACAACGCAGATTGGATGCGCGATGATGTATTTTCAGTTGCTTTCCCACCGCGATAATCCCTGGAAACTGGCGCTCGTTATTCGAACAATCTTACCTATCTTCCTTCGGGATTTCCTGGTTTCGGCTGCACAATTATTGATTCGCAGCGGGCAGGGAGGCGAGTGTTGCAGTGAATCCTCAGTGGGAGGTCGTGCCGGTTAAGAGATATTTTTTAAAGGTACCAGCAGTTTCAGATGAATGCGAAAAGACGAATTGCGCTCTGTTCGCAGAAGTTTTGGGGCGTGATTCAAGCGTGTCACGATTAGTATACTTAGTCGGGATGCACAAGGGACACCATCCGCCTGAAAGAACTTAGGTGTCCTAAAGACTCGAGATCATCGAGTAGAGAGCAGCGATTCTTCTGACGGGCGATGGTGCGAGTGGTAGGTACAATCATGCCCAGCAATCCAGGTTCTGTGATTGTGACGGCGAAAAATCCGAGGCACCGGCTAGAAATGTCTTGTAGAAGTGTGCCAAGAACCACAAAGATCTTTCGGCCGTAATATAAATTCAGGATGTCCAGTTAATTTTTCAGGGTCACAGAGATGCTAGCAGAAGTAGACCACTGTAGTTGTGGGGGAAGAAATAATCATGCACTAGCCCAGGTAGAGCGCGCAGGAGTGTAATATCATAGATGAAGTTGAAATTTGGGTGCAGTACTGCACTCATCACCGCAAAAATATTACCAAGGTCCTGGTCGAGCGTCAGATTTCAAATTAAGCACAGAGCCTCGAATCCCGGATGATATTGGGAATTTCCAAGTGGATTTGTCGCGATATGGAGCCAGTTGAGGGAGAAGGGGAGACGTGGTAGCATGAAAATGCGATGAATTGAAGAACGGAGAGTGGTACAGGGCGATATGGCAGTTCGGAGTGAGTCGGGATTGTGGTGTCACAGGCGGCAATCTCCGATCACTGTGGCAGTGCGCCACTTTCTCAGGCCATTCGGCATTTGTCCTTCGCGTACCTTATGGCATATACGTTAAAGGCACACGAAGTGGTGGAAACCGAAAGATTCCAAAGGTAACGAGCTTGAACCGCTTCATCAAACTACGAATAGTTTTTGAAATTCGGAGTTCTAGGCAGTATTGAACGCTTTTAGTACTAGGCTCAAGCATCAGTAAAACTACAGGTTTGTCTTTGGCGTCTTTGGCGTCTTTCCCAAGACGTCAAAGACGCCAATGAAGTTCGCAGTTTATAAAGTTGCTGCAGCAATACCACTGAGACGGGAGCTCCGCGCCGTCTGGCCATTGAATTCCACACTTTGGTGAATATTTGCGTCAATGCAACATAATTGATGGACCTTTTGGATATTTGCCCACGCAAATGTGTCAAGGGAGTGCCGCCACTTCGCTCTGGCAATGCCTGGCCGTACGATGAGGTGAAACAGATATTACTCTAAGCAGGCTAAGTAGAAAAAAATGGTACAGAGAAGACACAGAAATGAGTTGCTGCCGAGGGCCCAGCCTTGCTCGACGGGTAGGTTTTTGAGAGGTGAGACGAAGGTGAGACTTTGAGGCGTGAGTCAAACGACTTGAGGATTGAAAGGGATATTCAGAGTCAGTGAATTGACAGTGTTATACTTGCACAATCTCGTGAAGCCCGGAGATCTCAGGTACGGTCGGAGCGAGAACAAAGAAGCCTAGAGGCTTCCTCGGATAGCTTTTTGCAGGACTTGAATCTCTCCAGATCTTTGGAGCAGCGTCACAAAGCCAAAGAGATGGTTGAGGGAATTTGCTACAATTGTGCACCAGTGGACAGAGAGGAAAGAGTAACAACCGTAGATAAAACAGGCAAACAGTCGCAGAGTAGGAAATCCGAAGGCCATAGAAGTGAGCGAATACCGATTGGAAAGTCAGGTGATGCGCCCCATTTATGCGTTGAGAATCCTCGGGGGCGTACGTGGCCGCAGGCGTATCAATAAGATGAAAATTTGCGCCGCAGTGTATATATACTGCAACAAACTGTATATGCTGGCGGATCGCAGTACGGATGGATCAAATGAATGATTTAGGTTCCGTTCCGGCGTTGGGCAGGTCGCAGTGATACGAGTAGAAGGAGAAAATTGGCCAGTCTAAATGCGGAAATCAAGTCTGGCTTTGAATGAAAAACCGCGGCGAGGTTTCCGCAGTGGGAGAGTTTGAATGCGGATGGGGAGGAAAATTATAGAGTCAAGGACAAGAGGAGATGGCTAAAATATGGAGATAAAATGTATGGGGCAATTGCACCGCCGACGAGGCATTTGCCTAAAAAACGGTTAATAAACTCCAAATTGAGCCAAAGCTCGGGCGACCAACAACAACCACAATGAACAGCTACAAGATTAGTTTCGGGAATAAATTGTAACGAATTTAACTTTGAAATATATTTATTGTTGGAGGGCCTCCATTACAGAGCATTCGAGTGATTTTTGGGATCAAAAAAATTGATATCGTGCAATGTGACTACGTGGTTCTGAATGATTTGCAATCCTACGGCTTGTGCACGCGGCGTACGCAATGAATTTCTATGCATATAATCCAGAAGTTGATTGTGCTAGTCCATATCTTTCGCAGGAAGTAACTCCCGCTGAATGGCAATGTGCTCGGAGAGGATCATCAGTTTCCGTTCTGAAGAGTGAACGTTGTCCGTGCAATTCGCCCCCCGCCTCAAAAAAAAAAAAAAAAACCACTCTCCCGGCGTATACCAGCGCATGTAGAGCATCTGGGTCAGTGACTCTAAGTGCCGAAAGCCGAACAGAACGCGTGACTTCTGGACTGCCTTCCAAATTTTCGAAGCTCAGGTTTTTTGCCTTTGCTCGGTCTGATCCAAAGTTGCTCGCGCTCT
The DNA here is from genome assembly GCA_029378395.1 of Mycena leptocephala. Classification (NCBI taxonomy): domain Eukaryota; kingdom Fungi; phylum Basidiomycota; class Agaricomycetes; order Agaricales; family Mycenaceae; genus Mycena; species Mycena leptocephala. The sequence continues at coordinate 20,468 of JARJLF010001829.1, forward strand.
GTTCCATGTCTGCCAAGGAAGATGAAACGTATATCATCTGTAACAAGAACATCTGGAAGGGAAACGAGACCGTCTGGCATGCCTGGGAGCCGGAATGTGATGCTTGTGGCTGCCCCGAGTCTTCTCTAAAACGTCCAGCCAAGGATCAACTATTATCTTGTTCCGGGTGTCTAGTGGCCAAGTATTGTTCTGTACGCTCTAATCCGGCTGAGGCGATCTCTAGCTAACATCTGTGCAACAGAAAGAATGTCAGAAGCAAGACTGGAGCAGAGTTCATAAGAACCAATGCCATCTCTTTGAAGCCAACAGGAAGCTGTCTAGTATGTTCGCTAAATCTCTTGGACCTGGGTATGCCCGTACTCCCTTTCTTGACCTTCATATTCCGACCCTCTTTTTGTTCAGGACGATCAACGACCCTACACTCAGCTTAGATGACAAGCTCATGCAATGGCAGGAGTTCCACAAACCCTAGTACGCTAGAATCCATTTAATAAATTGGCTAGGAATTTCCTGAACCTACAAAATCACCTCGTCATTGCGGCCGCGGCCTTGAAGAACGACCCGAAGTTCGCGGGGATAAAGAACGTTGCTCTTTTGCTCTCCCTTGCCAACGATCGCGCAGGCTCCAAGTACGAACATCGGACCTTCTTTATCGATAGGGTGTTATTGCTTCAGCGCGAGGAGAGCAATGCTGTTGCCAGAGTAGCCGACTGGACGAAAGGGTCATCAAGTGATTCGCAGAAAATGGCAGAACGGACCGACAGCGAACATTTCAAGCTTATGGCGGGATGGTGCTCACTTCCAGGAGATGAAATGTCGGGAGTGCAAATGTGGGTATTCCCTGCGTCAGATGTAGCCGAGCATGTCCTACCCCCGGGCTTCGATCTCAACCGCTACGTCACCCACGTCAACCGCGGTATCACCCATTTCCATGCTTCGTTCTGGCCCCTTCCACGCAACATCTCCGACGCCGACCTTGAATCTGCAGAGATTCCCCCGGGATGGAGGGAGTACATGGTGCGCCATCATGTGGGGCTTTCCGGTCTCAGGGGCGGTCAAGGCCTCATCGGCTACGTGTATCCTGATGGCAGAAGAGAACCCATCTACAAATTTAATGGCGGTGGCCATTTTCGACGGTGTGCGCCTGGGGAGACGGATTCTGAGGGCCCAGCAGAGTTCAAGAAAGCAATAGTGGATCCTAGCAAGATGGTTCGACTGATTTCTAAACATATAGCGATTTACGAAAACGGTACGTTTCTGGCAAGCGGTGGAGTTCCTACCTAATGTATTATTAGAACAACGTTTGAAGATGGAGAAAAACATCGAGAGACACGATTCGTCTTTAACATTGGACGATGTCAAGAAGCTTTACTGTCCGGGACATTGCGATTGAACCATACATGAAGGAGGCGCAGATTTTGGACTGATATCTTGGACTCATTGAATCCAATACAGCAGGCCTGCTTTATGGTAGCCAGCTGGACGGCAGAAACATTACTGCCACTTACTTAGGTAGCGGTTGAGAGGACCCTGAGCAAATATTTTGAAACCATTTATCGAAAGGTGCGCCCAGAGCTGCATCGTTCAAGCACTTCGCATACCATGTCAGTTGTGCCAACCTTGCTCGCCGAGATGTTTTTGCGCACCGCGTCCCCACATGGACATCAGCAAATTTTGAGTCATGAGTAGTAGCAACGGATATTCGTTGTGTAGTTTATATAGCAATGTGCGGCGAGGCGAGTTTTGTATAATGAATCCTCGGTCACCGACGGGTGCGGGAAATAATCTTTCATAGATAAGTGCAGATATCAGTTAACATCCTACTCGTACTTCGTGCATGACTCGAACTTGATTTACTCAAGCTGGATATCTGGTTTTTCGGCGTGGCGGCGGTCTACATCTGCGACCTGATGAAACAGAGGATACCAAAGTGACATAACTGGATGCACCACGTACAGGATCCCAGAAAGAGCCCGTTTGTTGCCGGGCAAACAGGAAACCGGGGAGTTAACAGGAACCGAAAGGAAATTTGGACATTATGTGCTTTTCGTATGGATAACGCCGCGAGGAAGACGGGCAACGATTGAGGATTCCTTGAGGTGGCGGTACAGAATTCGACCGGATACACGGTTGCGTCCTTGATTTCCAGGTGGGATCCTCACGTCAACCCAGGGTAGAATACTCCAGAGTCCAAAATTGAAAGTTGATCGGTACCGTTTCGCATACCCTTCAACTGAGGTGAGATGTCACTCAATGCAGGTTCATGTGGAAGCCAAATGCGGATAACAAAAAGCCTATGCAAACGATGATGGAGCACTTGAGAATGGGAAAAAAAGAAAGACGATTCATGATGCGCAGGCCAGACTGCGCAAGCACCAACTCGGCGAGTTCGGGATCCGCTGAGTGAGCAAAGTATCTACACCAGGTCGAGTCATGTTTCGCGAGTTCGGCCACATCTGAGATCTACTCCAGATGTCGAATCATGGTTCCGAAATCGGGCAACGAGCGGGCAAACCTGAGGACAGACCGTAATATCAATGGAAAATCTTCAGCATTTCTTCGTCCGGCGACTATGGCGTTAAAACACAAAAGTCCAAGCAAAACCGAAGTGAAAAACTTGTTCAAAAGATCGAAAATTGAAGCTGCGAAAATCAACCGAAAATCCCTATATTGCAAAGCTGGCAGTTGCCGAAGGGCTGTCCAAATGAGGAGAATTGTTAGAGAGTGCAGCATATGGACGTTGTATGGACGTGGGCAAGACGTGGCAGGTACCAAGTCATATTAGGAAACGGTTATAAGAAAAGCCGGATTACCGAGCGTTTGGTCAGCGCTTGTCAGCAGCCCCATCAAGTAAATCTTTCGCCTCAACCACAACGTCGCCGCTGAGCGTCCCATGCTATGTGCCATCAACAGATTCCTGGTCTCTTCTGGAAAGTTCACTCTTACTCCATAACTCTGTCAGCCGCTCTCACGCAGCAGTGGTGGCCGCAACACAGCTTATTCCAAGGCTTATTCAGTATTATTCATCCTTGGGCCGGTCGCCGGGACCTTCCTGCTGCGCGCGCGAGATATTTGGTGTTCGACCTGCTCATCGGTGCCGGGTGCCACTCAAAATGCTTGTTTCTTACAGAATCTGTTCGTTCGTATGTGCTAAGCGCGCGCAACTATAGGAAAGCGGTACTCGAAACAATAGCTGGGTTGCTCGTGGCCATTTTCCAACCTGCGGAGGTGATATTCGTATGTATTGAATACCATTTCCCCAATCTCTTATTTTATGTGTGGCGTCGGAGAACCGTTACCGGCAGCTTACAAAATGACTGGTGACTCGAGCTGCGGATGCCTTGGTAGAGGTTTTGGTTGAACGAATTTAAGCGACGCGGATTTCCGTCAGTCTATCCAGTCCACATCCCCCACACAAACAGCCATGAGCCAGAAATCTTCAGCCTCGTTCTCACCTTTACAGAAAGGGAAAGCGTGCATAAATTGCCGGTGAGTGTTCGAGATGAATTTGCGGCAATAAGTTACTTATATGTTGGTTTTAGACGCAGAAAAATTGTGCGTTCTTTGTGCTGGCGTTCAGTAATAATTAAAGACCTTGTATTAGAAATGTGATGGTGGGCGCCCTCAGTGCGGTCCATGCTCCCGATATCCAGTTGCTTTCGGCGACTGTGAATACACAGAGACTGGGCAGTCAAGCGGCCAAATGCTCGAAGGTAAACGATTACCCACACTTGTCGGCATGCACGTCAACTAACTATTTAAAAGAACAAATATCAATTCTGCAAGCGCGCATTGAGGAGTTGGAAAAACCGAGGGACAAGCGCTTGACCTTGACCATACCACAAGCGTCTGGAAGCCACGGATATTCATCTTCGACTTCACCAACCCAAATCTCACCATCAAACACCATGGCCCTCGGGCCTCTTTTGTCCTATTTCCGTATGTGGTTTCATGTTGGACTGTATAGTTCATTCATCGGTTGGCTAGATCAACAACAGACGTCGGGTGCGTCAGTGAATCCCATTGCCGCGAATTCAATGCCAACCGTGAGTAGTCTGCTCAGTTTACGTTGTGCGTCGTGAATGCTCACTATATGCAAAGGAGTTACCGTTCATCGTACTTCAGGCACTGTAAGCTGTTTCCTGTGTTTAGTCATTCTGATCATCTCCATTTACTCGGTATAGAGTTCATAACTTCCTCCATAATGCAACGTGCTTCGGGTTCTTCCTTGACACGCAGGCGTTTCATGACGCGATCACCAGTTCTAACGGACGCACGCTCCCCCCGGTACTACTCAATGTCATGTATCTCTGGGGTGTACACCTTTCGAACGATGCGCGAATCACGGTATACGAACCGGCCTTCCTCGCCCACGCGCTTCGCAGCACAGCTGGCAGCCTCGCGGGCACCCACCCCCGCACAGTCCTCCACAGCGCACAGGCGTCCGTGCTTCTCGCTCACTATTTTCTCCGCAATGCGCGGGCACTCGAGGGGCGGTACCACACCAGCGCCGCCGTCGCCACTGCGCTGAGCGCAGGTCTGAACCTGGTCCGCGGTCGCAGCAGACCACCCACAGCCGAGACGCTGCCCCCATCATCGGACGCGATGGAGGAGGGTGAGCGCATCGGAGCATTTTGGCGTGTGCTCACATTGAATAACTGCTGGGCGGGCGTCGACGGAGCGCCGTCCAACGTTACATACGGCCCAGATGGGCTCACCATTGATACTCCATGGCCCTTGGAGGCGCGCGACTACGTGGAGGTGCGTCACCTGCGTTTTTTTTATCACTTGGCTGACAACGTCGCTTATAAACCTTCACCGCGGTTCGCCGGATTTAGCGCCCTCATATGCTGCACGGCACAGCAGTGGGACCGTGGAACGCTTCCTCGCTGACCGCTCCGAGGACGCAAACTCTGGTGCAGCACTGCATGCGAAGGCGGGCATCTTATTTGAGGCTGCGACCCGTCTCGGCGCGCGGTACCGTGCAAGTACGCGACACCCCTTTCCCCTTGGCTATCTACTGAGACAAAAAAACCGCTTCCACAGATGGTATCTCGCGGAACGATACTGAGCTAGGAGCCCTCGACCGCAGGATCGACGTGTTTGCCGCGGCACTGCCGGCAGTTCAATCCAAAGCCTTGCTGGTTATTCACACGCTAGTGCACGGGGCGACGATCCGGCTAAACGAGCCCCTCGCCAACGACCACGCGTTTGCGCGCACCAAGGCCCTCTCGGGTGCACGCGCGATCGTCGACATCCTGGTGAAGACAGACGTTCCGAAGGTCGGAGTCATCGACCCGGTGCTCGCAGTCAGTAGAATCTCCCGGATTCGCTCTGGAAATAATTCAACTCATGATTTTTGGCACAGCCGCTCTTGACCTCCGCGTGTCGCGTGCTTATTGCCGAGGTGGTGCGCCGGCGCGCCCAAGGCGGCCAAACGCAGGGTATTATTGACGCACTCAACATCGTCATCAGCGCTATGCAAATTTTCGCCCCTGACTGCCGGCTCATCGGTGCGTCCCAGCCGTATATTTGTATGTGACCTTACTCAACGAGCTCTCCGTCAGCCGTGCAGCTAGAAACCGTCCGCCGGGCGTACAATGCGGCCCAGATTGGGGCCTGAAGGACCAACACTAGTGACGACTTTAGATTGGCTTGGTGGTGTTCGAGCCGTAGATTGTAGATTAGATATACTTTAGACTACTGTACAAGCACCTGCTGCCAGTTGGTTCAGCGCCGTGCTCTCCCGAGGACCATTTGGATTCTCGTAATTTCATACCCGTTGTAGACTTGTAGTTCTGTTTTCGCTGTTTGAGCGCTGCCAGTTTCCGAGATCCCCGAGTCCAACACTTGTGCTGCCTCTGATTCACAAGTAACAATACAAAAATAATAATAATAAGTGATACATGCACGTCTTACATTTGATATCTACAATCTATGTACATAGGGTAATCGCCTGTGTTGCTCGTCGGGATCGGCTAAACCATCGACCTCTCTGGCCGGGCAAACTGAATCGTGTCGACGCCGTCTCTGTCCAGCAGAGTGCTCGTGTTTGACCCAAAAGACGTACCCTCCGCCTTCATAGAGCCGATGACGATCGTTTCGTTCGCCGTCGCCTTGCGGAGGTTGATGAGCATGCGGGAGGTCATGATCCCGACGGCTGCGTGGAAGGGACTGGAGGGGAGCACAGAATTAATAAGATTCAACGCCGGATGAGAGCCGACGGACGCACCCGTAGCTGAACCACGGGATGTGTGTTACGCTCTGGCGATTATGTTCAGTGAAGGTCAGCAAGCTAGTGACGGGCAGTTGCGTACCACGACCATGAGCTGCGGAGTGGAAGATGTCAGCGGGGTATTAGTTCGAAAGGATTCGCATCAGAAGTAACTCACGTTGTTGAATACCAGTAGTGCTGCAATTCTGCATCGTGTAGTTTAAATAAGGACGGCGAGTTTTTCGAGGAGTAAGTTACACACCCGAAGAAATAAAGGATGTTGTCGCGGAGAAGGAGTGTGTATAGCGAAAGCGAGCGGTCTTCCCGGAGGGATGAAATTGTCCTTTCAAATGTCTTGAACAGAGCGAATCCGAATAGAATGCCTTCGTAGATGGTCGCTGGAACGAATCTCATTCAGACACTTCGTGGGACGGAAAAAAACGAATAGTTCGCGCACCAGGGACCCACTGCGCCCATTCAATGCCAGAATGCACAGAGGGACACCCCGGAAGCCCGAGGTGGATGACGCCGGCAATGACGGACGCGCGACGGGAGTGGTTGAAGATCAAAATCCACATGAAGCCGATGATGGAACCCACAAAAAGGACGAGGTTGATCGCTGCTATCTGGGTGACTGTGAGATGTGCTGAATTAAAAGGACGGGAGAGACGCACTCGTTTGGAACAGCTGTAGAGTGCATAGACTCGCAGTTGCATTATAATCTCGACGCTCCAAAGGGAGACCGCTCCGACCACCCGGATAATGGTATCCATCGCCACGCAACTAGGGATTTGATGAGTACTAAAATGCCGACAGGGCTTAAACCTCAGGATTGTACAGATTATTGGAGGTAATCCCAGGCCGCGCAAAAACGTGTATCTGGATCACGTCAAATAATAAAAGGGCGATGCTATTAACAGCGTCAGAACCCATATCTATTTCAAGAGAGGGCGAACCTGTAATATCGTATCTTCACAACAGGATTAGTGGCCCGGACGGACGTCACAAGTCCGGAAGAACGCACCCAGAAAAACATAAACTTGCTGAAGCTCCGGCGCTGTGGCTGGAGACCGAGTTGAAAAGTGAGCTGTGAACGAGAACATATCGCAAGGGACAAACCCAAATATATCGAATCTGACAATCACGGTAATATTAGGGCCGCAGGGTTGGGAGCAGGACATTCTCACCTCATCCTCCAGGGTGACGACTGAATTTGCCGAATGAGTGAGCAGGTCAACGGCACAGGAAGCGCACGCACAGTAATCATGGAGAATCCAGGTTAAACCAGCAACTAGGTCGATTTAGGGATTAACACCTGGATTATTGGGGAGAACTCACGGACAACATGCAACGGAATAAGACTCCCTATAACCAGCGGGATAAATTGACTCGTGTCCTGAGGGTCTGTCGAAGAGGGCGAAGGAGAATAGGAATATGACATGGCGGAAGAAGGGGAAGAGAACCCGCGCCGTTTCCTCGCGGGAATATCAGTGGCCGTCGTGGGTTCGGGAAGCAATCGAGTTGCCACACGACCGTGGGCCAGATGATACTACGGACGCTAAAATCGATGATCCTCGATCGAAAGAAAGGAGTTGTTAATTGAATGGTGGGAAAAGTGTTTCGTTCTTGTAACCAGGTAGCCGGCGCCGGTGACTGAGAAGGAGTTGGAATTTGTCACAAGTCCGAACGTCGAATCTATAAGCAGAAGTGAGATATTGATTGGATCCTTTGAAGATAAGGCTGTATCACTGCCATGTATTGGCAGAAGGCACTAGAAGAGACTAGAAGACTGATTCTGATCGAAAGCGTGCAGTGAAAGATGTGCGTGAGACGAGGGCAAGGCTAGAGACCATACACAAAGAAATGATGCCTGTCTGCTGTAATTGGTAGAGCCTCAAACGCATTCAAACTTGACTCAAACGAGAGAAAAGACTGGAAAGATGGTTGTCGCATTGAATCATGACTCCGGCCGCTTCAAACTCACACAAACAACCTCTTAGCATCCCAATTGGGAAATTCCGGAAATAAACGACCCAGTCGTGTTCCTAGTCAGCTAGGGACCGAAAACTCAATAGAATGAGTCGAGTAGTTCAATTAGAAGCCCTAGGCATTTGTGTTTAGACCGACCTACTTATAGCTTGATCTTGTGATGCAAACGTATCGAGGAGAAACGGGATGAAGGCAGATGATAGATGCGAAGGACACGCTGACGCTGACGCTCCCTGAGGCATGCACGGCGTTGATCATGGAGGCGGAGAGAAATGTCGAGGCCTCATTTCTCTCCCCAGGCACCCAAGGCGCGCGCTGCTGGACGTGCTCATGATCCGGCAGATAGCAAGCAAAGCGCCTGCCTCCCACCTGGACACAAAACTTCCTAGGCACCACGCTCCGCACTGCATTCGAGTCATCACCGCCTGTTTCTGCGGAGGCTGCTTCGACCAGATCCACATCCACACTCCCTCACACGCTGGCTCTTTATTCAAGTCGCTCGCTGCCCGCGCGCGCATACGCCCTACCTCCAACCAGGACAAGCACCAGCACATGTGCACCGCCATAAATGGAACTGCACACACCTCCAGCTCCATACCGAGCGCGGCTCAACGTCCATATGACGCGCGCGTGGATTAGATCCACCGCCCCTCCGCACCAGCTCCTACTCTTCAGCCATTCCCTCCTCAAGTCGGCTCAGAGCTATTTTTCGCTGATCCTTCTTGCCTGTCTGCACGCCCGACGAGTCCCCCGCTTCAGAGAGCGTCTGCCCAGCTGGCCATACATGCACCCATCCCGCAGGAGCGCTACTTCACTTGCACTCCATTTGGATTTTAGATTCACAAGGACCACATCCCGCGGTGCAGCTTCTCCCTCTCCTGCCCTTCCCTCTTCTGCGGTCGTCCGCTGTTTGTGGATGGTGCACGCGCATCATCCATAACGTCCTCCGCATAACGCCCTTGCATCTCCTGCTCCGCAGTCCTTTTCCCAGAGAGCCTATCGCAGCACCTCGAGCGCGGAAGTTAGATGGAAGGAGACTTTGACGGCTGCGCTCACACCGGCCAACACGCTCACACCGTCATCAACCTCCCGAGCGCGGCTGAGCCTGGAGGAACGGTTCGCTACCTGCTGGCACCTACGACATGGCCTTTCTTTAGACAGGCTAGCGCACGCCGTCCAGCTCCCCGCGCACCTCCCACGTCTCGAGCTCGGCCTGGAATGCCGGCAGTACAAGCACAAGTCGGCAGTGCCACCGCGCAAACATTCGTCCTCCATCCCGAGCAGGAGCAACGCCCATAGGACGCGCTTGTGGCCAGGGATTTGGCGATATTTAGGGAATTCAGAGATCCACCCCGTCCGCACGCCCACTCCCCTCTTCGAGCCACCCCACCGCGCGCCCCTCGTCGACGTCCTCACATGCTCCTCCCGAAAAGGTTCTCGCGGACTTCGTCCACCTCCGTGTACACGCGGCCTAGCCCCCAGAGTACGCGCCCACCTCCAGCGTCGCCTGCATACCGACGTTACTGCGATGAATTCTGAGAGAACCTCGTTCCCGGCCTCGAGCTCCCTGTCTCTGTCGTGTGGCACGACTTCGGTAGCCACGGGTCGGGTCTCTGAAGGAAGGAACGGGCGTCCGGACAATAGAGTAGCTAGAGTAAGAAATGGATTAGCGCAGAGAAGCGATTATCAAGAATGGGCTCTCACTTTTCAAAAGACATTTCACGATATCTCCACCTAGTTGGCGACGAATGCTCTCGTCTTCTTCCGCACCGACTTCACTCCACATGCCGTCATCCAATAGTGATGGAGGCTTGCACGGCTTGTGGTCCCTCTGCACGAGGACATTATGTACCAGGATACTAATAGCTCGTAGGTGATTCAGCATGCCAGGGTGCGACAAGGATGCGAGGTCGGAAGGGGAACGCGCGATGATGCAGTCTGGACGGAAGAGTGGACAGAAGGCTGAGGAAGAGTAGAGAAAACTCCAGGAAGAGTCGTCATCCGCGCCATGCGAAGCCAGACCTCGCCATCGCCGTAAGGTACAGTAACATAAGGATTACGGCGTGCAGACTGGCTGAGGCCGTCGAAATCCGCCAGAACGGCGTGTGGTAAGCCGCGGGTCTAGATGTAGGAGGGCTGGGTGTCCCGGATCCGTATCAGCAAGAGCGGGTCGACACATCGACGGAGTAGCTGGGGGTGATCGACGAGCCAAAGCGGAAAAGACTTTCATGGACGGGAAGAGCAGGAGGGCTCCGCGGCGAGGGACAGTGCTATGCACATCCTTGGCCTTCAACCGTTTCATACCATCCTTCCCAGCTCCACACATCGTCCCGCAGTGCATCCGCCTCCGAGCAAAACGCCACCGCACTCGCGCGCCTCCACACCATTATCTGTCGCGCGGCAACGTTCCCCCGCGTTCGCGTCGCGCCGGCAGAGATGACCTTGTCCCTCGAGTGTCGTCCCCTGTTGTTGCTCCCGCCCTGCTCCCGAATGGCATCATGTCCTGCCTTGCTGCTTCCACCCCACCCCAAAACATAAGGAGCAGTGTCGTCGGCCAGTGGGGCTCCCACCACATCTCTCGAGCGCGGCGCGGTGATGCTGCAGCCTGAGAAGGCAACATCTCGACCACGGCCAAGACGCCGGGGGCGCAAGGTGCGAGGGAGGTGGCAAGAGGGAAGGGAAGGAAGTGGTGGACGTCGACACGGGCGGCGACCACAGGCGTGAGGTAAGTTGCAGGGCAGGCTTCCGCTCCGTCCTTGTCATCCTCGTTCGTCTACTTCTCTTCTCTCTTCTCCCTATCCAGTCTCGCCCTCTCTAACCTCTCCTCCCTGCACCTCCCTCCTTCTCCCAACCGACCCGTTCTCACGATCGTGCATAGTCTGTTCCCGCCCCGCTTCTGCTGCCCATTTCGTGAAGACAACGTGTGCGCAAGCGTGGGGGAGGACAAGCGACAAGTTCGGCCGCACGCAAGACGAAGGAGGACGCCGAGGTTCGCCCACAGCCAACGATGAAACACAGTATCAGATCCCGCTGAGGGTAGCTTGAGGCGCTGTGCAAGAACGCGGCGTATGGGGGCGGCGCAGGGGGGGGTTGACTCGCCGACATCGACGAAGGAGGCGATTTGTACGTCGATCCGACGCCGCTCGCCTTGGGTGCCAGGCGGTCCACGTCCTCGAGACAGCGTTCTCGAGCGTCGAAGGGGAGAGGAGGGCGTGCTGCGCCCTCGAGGTCTTGTACATAAGTCGTAGGATCTTGGGATTTGGGTGTGGCAGGGGGTTTGAGCATCGTTCTGACATTTGCACGATGCAGGCGATAAGCGTACGGGGCGCACGATCCTCTGTGCTGGATCCTCGCAGGGCAGCGCAGGGTTCCGGTCTTAGGGGCGGCGTTTTGAATAAAATAAATCAGAACCAGAATCGAAGTGAGAGATGTAGACTGGACGGATACATACCTCGGGCGTATGTATCCGTCCAGCGAGACACCTGCCCTGCCGAGGTCGGGGTCGGGGTCGGAGAGCAGGGCAAGATGACTGAAGGACTGGAGGAGGAAGAGGTGAAGGCGGAGGCGGCCGTCTGCATACGTGACATCGCCTCAGACAGACGGCCTTGTCGAATATGCCTTCATCTTCTTCTTCTGCGCCGCCTGAGCTGCTTCCGCTGGAGACCACCCGAGGTGGGGGAGCTTACAATAAGACTGGAGGAGGACGAAAACGCGAAGGCGGAGGTGGTCGTCTGCGCACAAGTGTGAATGGGAATGACCTCGACTTGGACGGCCTCGTCTAATATGCCGAGTGAGAGTCTTCCCGTTCTTCTTCTGCACCGCCTGAGCCGCTTCTGCCATCGGAGGACGGGAGCTTGCGATATGACTGGAGGAGGAGGAGGAGGGGGTGGTCGTCCGATGTGCATATGCACGTGAATGGGATCGACGGGCCCGCCGAGTGACCCACATCCTCTTCTTCTCCTTCTTATTCAGCGCCGCCTAAGCCGTCTCGCTTCCACCATTCCGCTTTCGTCTGTTTTTTGGAGGGATTCTGGTGTCGCCTGAGGGAGGACATCCCCAATCGACGGAATGACGGGGTACGGGAGAGTTCTCTCTGCAGATCACCGCCTTCGCCACCCCGAGCACCGAGCACCGAGCCCCATGCCCCGATATCCGCTCGTTCGTCCCCGTCGGTCTTGCGAGTCAGCTGGATGCAGGAGGCCGCGCGAAGGACTCAGACGGCCTGCAGAGCATTCTTCGCGATCATGGCCGCTTTCATGGCACTGCCGTGTGCATCCGATACTTGTATCCCGTCGACGGGGGGACGTCCTCCAGGCTACGATATGGCCTGCCCCAGCTCTCCCAGAACTGAAGAAGAAGGAAGGACATGGTCTGGGAGAGGGAACGCCGAAGGACGTTGACCTGACCTGCAGTGGAGCGAGGGGGGCCGGGCTGGAGTCGTCGTGGGTCGTTGTGTGGGAGGAAGCGCTGCACGACTTGCGAGCCGCTGCTGCGGTAGCGGTCGACGATGAATACGAGTTCATTGCGGCGGACGCGTGAGATCGGGGTCGGAGACCCTTGCCGAGGGGCGGGTTCGGGGAAGAGAGGGAGACGGGGGTCGGGGGGTCGGGCGTAGCCGGAGACGGGGAGCTCCTTGAAACCGGGGAGACGAGTGCAGTGGAAACCGCGTCCTTGGAGACAGGCGATGGATTCTACCCTCCGAGGTGAGATCCACGTGCTGTCGGTGAATGAGGCTCTGTCCTGTGTGTATCCTGTATCCTTTCACCGTCAATTTAATGAATAGGAATAGAAGAGTGAGAATAAGACGTACCTCGTAGACTCTAGCATTTACCAGCACAACGAGAAGAACTGCGCACGCCGGGACTCACTGCGATCGTCCGGCGAGTGGGCAGGGACACCGGTATTGACAATGGTGGGAACGCGTGAGGACGGCGTCGCGCTGCAGGGTCGGAGCAAGAGAGGGCGTGAAAGATGAAGTGGAGCGATGCGGAGCGTTCTGTATGGCGGGGACAGACACACTACCGCACGTGTGTGGGGGGCTGTCAAGCAGGGTGGTGCCGTAGGTATACGGCTCATCTCTGGCCGTGCCAGCATCGGCCAGACCCCGCGCGCAACTCGGTCTGTACGCGTTCTAGCCGCCATAATCTTGCACACCTTCATGTTGGGCCTCCACGTCACTGCTGTCTCTATGCCACTTTGAGATTCAGCATGGAGACCAGGACGTAGCCAGGGCTACGCTTTTGGGCTCGTCGTTGGCGAGGATTGAACGGTCGACGCGCTTGTTTCCCCTCGGTGAGAGACAATATCAATCCTGCCACGTCAACGACAACTACGGCCTCATTTCGCACTACGAGAGAAGTCAGCCGCTCGTCACAGGATATGCACATTCGGATTCCGCACCTCGTCCAACGTTCCTTTGCGTCTTATATCATCTGGCTCCCAGGTCGCAAGAGGCTCCGAGTCATAGCGGCAAACCTCGTCGATGACAATGGAACTGAATCTCAACACTTGATAGGCAGGTCCTGGCAGGAGACTATTGTCAGTATTGAGGCAAGAACAGCGGGTCGTCGTGCACTGTGTTTGGCGCTAAAGGCGCCATCACTCTAATAAGCGCCGAAAACTTAACGGGCGTCGTTTTCATCGTCCCTCTCTTCCACCAAACTGCACTGTGGACCGAAAAGAAAATTTTAATTTACTCGAAAACCCATTGCGGGCATTTTCATTTTATTTTAAATGACCTCGAATCAAAAACCGGGCCATAAAATGGCTATCGAGGTTGAAACTGTCGCACAAGACCCATCGAAAACCCTCAAAACCCAAAAGTCAGACAAGGAAAGGACCAATTTTGGCCGTCAATAGTCCAAAAATGTGGGATAACCCTTTGGTGGAGCTTCCCGGGCTTCGAAAAGTTGATGAAAATCACATTGCTTCAACCCGTCCGATTCGATGATTGGGCCGGACCAGAGAGATACATATGCGCGCGAACCGAAGCGACTAGGTAGCTACTTGACTTTCAACCTCGGCCGCCAATTCTTCCCACTCTTGTCCGTCAAGCTGACATTCCGTCTGAGCAGAATCTCAGCCCACCGCACCCAATCGCTCTTCGCTATCTCCCGCCTGGGCGATGACCATGATGAGCGCGATGTTAAAGCATTCCTGTGACAGGAACAAAATTTAAAAGCACGCACTCGGTTGTAGGCCACGCGCAGCACTTGACCTGGATTTCGCGCAGGTTGGGGAAGGTCTGAGACTCAAAGTCCACGAAGAATTGCTCCCATTCGACGATCTGGTCTTTCTTCCTGAAACACAATTTAAAAAGTTAATACTTGTATTGACGATGGTGGATGCTAGACATGCCTCGTCCAATATGGTGCATCCAGGATAATTTTCACCAGTGAGGGGACCACTTGATGCGCGTGGAAGTCAGGAGCATATGGAGAATATTCCTACATAACCCGATGAGCGTTTATTCGAGACGAACAGTTCGCCGCAAGATGTAGGGACGCACAATTTTCCAGTCTGGGCGCATTGCGAACGACACGGAAATGAGATTCGGGCACAGATCGAATATCTTGACAGAAAGATTTTCTATTGTGCCGTACGGAAGGTTGAGTTCGATCAATTTGGCTCCGTGAGCGTTGAGAAACATTTCGGGATGCGTGACGTCGGTGGAAAACACAACGCGTCGGAGGGATTTCAACCTATGGAAGGTCAAAGAAAACACAAGGAAGGATCACACAATGCGTACTTCATCAAGGACAATACAGTTACAAAAGACGGGCTTGTCTTCGAGATCCGCAAGTCTTCCATGTTTGGCAACCCATCGGAGGCTGCGTTTGTTGAGGTAACGAAGCCCGCGTAGGATTTCCAATACAAAGCTCGCAGTGCGGTCAAATCGTTGAAGACGGCTGCTGAGGCATCCTCGCGTCTCCCGATTCGGACAGAGCAGTCGCGCAAAGTGGCGCCAGAACATTTAGCGAGCACTTCGAAGGCATCCCAGGAAATTGGTGCTTCGAATTGGACGGAATACGAAGGGCTGACCAGGCTCACGCGATGTCCGATTCGTACGAGCCCGCTCGTTTGTGAAAGGACTGCGACCATCGAGTCGCTCTGCAAAGAATCGTCGTCATCAGATTCATCGTCCGCTACAAAATCCTCGGTAACTGGGAGAAGGCTGCGAACACGCGGTGCGATCGATGGGTATTTCTTAAGGACAGACGCAAAGTTGGACATCTTTGATGAGCCCCTCAGCAGCACATGCGCATAATAGTAGGGTAATCCAAGTCTCTGCGGGAATTATATTAATTGATTTCAGGGGAATATCTCTTGAAAGGACGTGCGTTGAATGTTTTGGACACCAATAAGAGAGTTATTCTTTGAGGGACGTTTCTCGGAGCAGTATTATCTGCCATCTCCGGGACGGACAATGCGAAATATAGGATGCGGGCCCAGACCGCATCGTGTACCTCCTTCGGTGCCCCGGCCAAAGGGGTAAAGGACGGATTGAGGCAAGGGGTGATAAGCGGGAGCTCCACAATAGGATCCTCCGCCTTCGGTATGGAACTACCAGAGAAATTCACTTTAGAACACAACGAATAGATCCGAAACCTACGGTTTTTCGGTAAACTTCAAAAGTGCCTTGAGAGCTGGATCCTTGTCAAAGGGTGCACACAACCGCTCCCATGCCCAAAGCGGCCGTTTGATGTGAATGGCCTGAAGAGGGCATTCCTTGAAAACCGAGTAAGCCCAGGGTAGAGCGCCCGCTTTAAGAATTGTAAGCGTGTGCAGCCGTTTCGATTTCGCCAAAGGCTGAGCAAAAATAATGGCCCGATCCGATCCATCAATATATGGACAATCGAAAACGCACTAGCGAGCGAACCAGTGAGCATCCCGTACCAGTCGATAAAGGGAAACATACCAGGCGGTCCCACTTGGACATCGATTCTTTTAAAGCATCAATTAGCTGCGAGACCATTTTGTTCTCCAATCGTTTGTTCTCTCGCAGTATAAGGCGGGTGGGGTTAATCAGAGAAAGGCCTTTGCACAATCCGCTGGTATTGTCCGCAGCGTAGATGTCCAAAGAGACAAAGATGTCGGAGATGTTTGGCGAATAGTCCAGAACGATACCCATGGGTGGCCCATACCCACCTTCAACCCGTAGCTTCTTGACGAACTGTCCCAACTGCTTGTTCGCAGAGAGGGTAAGACTGAGGGCTTTGGCCTGTGCTTTCGAGCGGAGGATGACGACGTTGTAAAGGAGAGGAGTGGCGACGCGAAGCCACGATTTGCAGACGAGGAGGTAGGCGGAGGTGGACTCTGAATAGTTAGCAAAGGGAGATACATCGCTGGTGTCAGAGAAGACTTCGTCGGAGACCTTCAACGCAGGTGAAAGGATCTCAGAGATGATCTCGTCCGGGAGCAAGTGGTCTGACATTCGGAAACCTCTGGGCCATGTCGTTGGCGTATGGATTCCACTAGAGAATAGCGTCACTTACCTGTCCCGATGATGGCGGAAGTGAAGAAAGGGCACGCGTGACGTCACACTCGCGTGCCGGTGTGACGTACTCGTTTCGCGTTTCGGCGCGACATGCCAAGTCTACTCGGTAACGCCGGATTCCCCACGCCGGATTCCTTGTCGGCTGGCTAAACAACTTGTATTGATTCCAACTCGAGGGAGCACTGACTGGGCGTAAAACTGATTCATTTTTGAAGACCAAACAAGCGCTCGAACTTCTTCGGAGGCGGTAAACCAAAAAGAAAAGAAAAGAAAAGGGGGTATCTTCAAATTGGGTCGCGGAAAATACATGCAAGAAAGTGTAGAAAAATCCATCCTATTGCTATCAGTTTTCAACATCGGCAACCCCGTGCGGCAAGAACGACTCGTCGAAATGATGCAACCGTACAAATCCGTCCTCCCCACCAGACGCGTAGCACGTTCCCCCCGGATGTACCGCGATTCTGAGTTGACGTCAGGAGAGAACAGAGAACAGATACGAAGACCCACGTATTGATAGGGCCAAAATGACCCTTAACGCGGCCAACCTCTTCCTCGTACACCTTATGCCAGAAACGCGTCTCGAATTTTCCATGGGAGGTAGTGGTAATCAGCATCGCGGTTAGGCCACCGCCGAGAAGGACCTGCATACAGTTGAACCAAAAGATTACAAGTGCGAAGAAGAAGAAAAAGGCGCACATATGGCTGCGTCGATGCTAGTGCGGCGCTGTTTAGTGGAGTTTCTGTCGCGTAGGTCTTAATAACCATCAAGCTTTTGGTATCATGTATCCGCGCTGTTTTGTCTCTGCTGCTGGTGATACAATATGTGCCATCCTTGCTGAGCTGCAGATCCGTGACGACCTCACTATGTGCGCGCTCGTTCTTCTCGATCTCCTCCCCGGTTTGCATGTTGAAGAGCGCGACTTTGCCCGAATCGTGCCCGGTGATGATAATATTCGGCGTCGGAGTAAACGCGCAAACTGTCGCTTTACTTCCAATAGGGTTGAATAAGTAGAGCGGTTCCTCCGATTCTATAGGCAAAATATTCAGCGAGTCAGAAACGTGAAAAAGGGCGCACGATTTGTCCCGTCTCCCACTCGATTGATATCGAACACTCGAATAGCGCACTGATATCCCCTACGTTCCTCTGTTATACACACTACTTTGCTGTTATCCTCGTTGAACGCTACCCGTTTCACCGCTGTCGGGAACTCCCATGTATAGAGACATTTTCCGGTCGATACACTCCATAACCGGAGGCTGTTGTCTGCGGCACCAGAAACAAGGAATCTGGATTCTGCTGCGAAGGTCCGGTAAATTCAAGTAACGAACAGAAGCAATGGACGTTACAGTCAACATCTACGCTCCAAACACTGCCATTGTTGCCATCGTACGTGCC
This sequence comes from Mycena leptocephala, assembly GCA_029378395.1. NCBI lineage: Eukaryota > Fungi > Basidiomycota > Agaricomycetes > Agaricales > Mycenaceae > Mycena > Mycena leptocephala. The sequence goes on from JARJLF010001829.1 coordinate 38,564, forward strand.
TAATCTCTCTCCGTTGTGTGAGTACCAGGCGCTGATAACGTAGTCTTTCGAGCAGGAGAAGAGCAGGTCGCCCTCGGCATTGAATTTTATTTGAGTCAGAGAACGTTCATGGCCTGACGACGTTAGGTGATATTTGGCAAAACAAAGAAGAGTAGCGACCTTGAAGTAGAATCGGTCTCTGTGGGGAACATCAGGGTGAACAGGAGCCTGAAGTTTGAGGAACATACCATTTTCTTTTGCAGATGCAAGTTCTCAAGCAGCTTTTAACGGGAACCGGTACCGATTTCTAAATCTCGGTCCCGTCTGACGCGTTCCTATGGAAAGTCAGACTCTGAATGATGATATCATATGCCGACTGATGGCCGTGCGTTAACTCGGACGCAAAGTTGAATCCGCGTAGTATGGGAGAGATTCCCGCAGGGTTAGCTCTAGTATATCCACTGATGGGATGTGCTGTCACTAACGTCTCACTCCTCTACGTGGCGCGGCTTTAAATTTCTGCATCCATCGAGCTGCTTCCAAGTTCCAACACAAGCTTCTCGTCCCAAATTCTCGGGTGGGGAATGCTGAGGAAGACCCACCAGCCTCGCAATACTCTGTTTACGGGTTGTGCTACGGAATTTTGGTTAGGGGAGTAATAAAAGCAAGAGACAATTCGGAAGTTCGAGGGAGAGGGAGACCCCCCGTCGGAAGCAAGAACACTCAGCGTTCCACTGCCACATCCTTCCATTCGAATTTTATCTTAGTTTGCTGGGCCAGGTGAAAGTGAGGTGGGAAACGGCGCGGCATGTTTCAGATACAGTTGATTGCCCTTGAGACATGTTAAACAACTGTTTACTGCCTTATCCGTGGCCCGGAACAGCTGCCCAGAATGTTATATTATACGAAGTGCACTCGTTTGGAGGGAAATAGTTCCCTGGTGATCCACTGCCAGAGTTCCAAAAAGCTCCAAAACGCTTTCAAAATTTCGAAAATCTCTTCGGTGTTCGCGCAGATATCGTGTCAAGGACAAGTCCAAGCAACGGTTTTTGTGGAGTTTTTGTGGCTCTCGTCTCGGTCCTATCTGACACGTTCCCGGTCCGGAGATTTGCGATTTTTCAACGGAATAAACTGAACGACCGATGGGGCGACGCGATAAAATGTATAAATCATCCTGATCATATTTTGAGAAATTGTCGTGTCGCGCATAGCGGGTGAACCGAGTCCGCTCGGAGCCGGTTCAGCAGATACCCAGCATTGAAGAATCAGTAAGCTGAGAGATATTGAGTTTGTAAAAAGACTTCAGTAGGAACGCCAGCATACTGCGGTATCTTGTATAAATCCAAGAAAAGGTCGCAGTCATAGATTATCCATGCAAAGGTTTCTGTAGCTCCCAACTAGAATCAGCGGTTAATACCAATAGAACACTCTCATTAAAGTGTTGTAACATTTGGTATACATCTTGTATACATTTTCATTTCCTTCACTTCCACTCGATCGTCGCGCCCTTGTTCAAATCTACGCTCAACCCTGTCAACACCACCTTCTGCTGTGCGCTCGCATACGTGAACTTTACGGCCTTTCCGCCCACAGAAACGGACGTCGGCTTCTTCGCGACGCCCAGAACAGTCACCTGCGTAAGCTTCTGTGCGACGTGGAACTTCCCAGCGCTCGAGATCTTCACGCTCCCCTTGCTTGCGCTGACCGTGACGGTGGTGCTCGGGCCCGGGGGATCAGACACGCCGTCGTCGAGGTAAGTTGAGCCAAAGGCATGCCCGTCCACGGACTGGGTGACGAGCAGCGCGAAGGCGCCCTGCCGCGTCTCCTCGATGGTGTACGCCGGGGTCTCGTGCAGTAGAAGTGCCGCACCGTCGCGGATATGGACGTTGATGTGCCCGAGCGGAGCAGCCAACGTGGTGTTGCCACCGACGGTAGCGTTCACCACGTCGTGCGTGTACCAGTCGCGCCATACAGTCTTTCCGCGGCCGGGGAAGATGCCTGGTAGGAAGAAAGAATGTCAGCGATGTAGCGGATACGTAGCATAGACCACCTACCATCGACACTTGATACGTTCGGTGTCAAGACAGGCGTGACAAGGATATCGCTTCCGACGAGGAACTGGCGATCCACAGCGAACAGTTCCGGCTCATTAGGGAACTCCCAGAAGAGTGCGCGCACGGGCGGCGTTCCGCTCAACGAGGCGTTGGCGAACAGCGAATACTACACGTTCACAAAAGGTTATTAGTGATGCTCCGCGCCGAAGTAATGTTCAACTTACCCAATACGGCAGGAGTGAATAGCGCACCGCAATTGCCGTGCGCGACGCGTTGGCAACACTGTCCCACACAAACGGCTCCTGAGAGATCGCGCCCTTGATGTTGTGGTTGCGGTAGAACGGCGTGAACGCCGCGAGCTGCATCCACCGGTTGCACAGCTCCTCGTCCGAGTTGTTGTTGAACCCGCACGTGTCCGCGCCGACGAACGGAATCTGGAACATCTGGTGCTGCAGCACGCCCTGGATCGAGAAGTACATGTACTGCCAGCTGGCGAAATTATCACCCAACTTCAATGGAAAATAGCATTGAGCACGAGCGATTTGGATAAAATGGGACGTAAAAAGAGCGCACCCAGTGCCCAGCCCATTTGCCTGCGCTGGCAAATGCAGAGCGGCTGATGATGAACGGTCGTTGGCCGGGGAGGACGGCCTTCAGCGCCTTATGCGTCGCCTCTGCCTCCATCAACCCCCACAAATTGTGCGTGTCCAGCTCCACGTATCCGCCCGCGTGCGTTGCGTTCGTCGCCAGCGCGTGGCTCGACAGCCGGCCATTCGCTATTCTCACTATCAATTATCCATGACAAGAACGTAGAGAGGGAAAAACAAACCATTGTGGATGGCGTACGGCGGAGTGTTGAGCTCGACACCAGTCTGGTTGCCCGCACCGATGCCGCGCGCGGCAAGCGCGGGGCCCGCGGTCGCGCCGTACGTCAGCGTGCCGTTAACAGTGATGTTCCCGCTCGGCCCCGAAATCGTCGCGTTATATCCTTCGGGGTACTCGGATACCGGATTTCCCGGCTCACCGGGTAATATGAACGGAGCTAGAAATCAACATTGGTAAGTCCACACCGGACCCATAATTGGCATGACTAACTGGAGGTATTGCTAATGTCGATTCCAGTTCCGCTGGAGGCCGGGTTGAGGTGAGTTATAATAGGAGGCACAATGGGGTACACGTTACGCACCAAGAGCCGTCGCAGAACGAGCTGGCCTCATTCATGTCGAGCCAGATACCTGTCAAAAATCAGAAACATTCCTGAACGAAACTCAATCAAGACCCACCGCTGAACTCGATACCGCCCGCGCTCCAATTTTTCAGTGCCTCCGTCCACCAGCTGAGTGTGTTCGGCGCGAACCAGTCGGGGAAGACCTGCAGTTAGAGATCAGCATTAACATCGAAAGAGTCCAACTGTGTGGTGGAAGAATACTTGCCGTGTACCCAGGCCACACCTGCCCAATGTATTCCGTGCCGTCCGGGTTCTTAATGAATACATCGCTTCGAAAAAGACGTCAGCGATTTCCGGCTGCGAGCGGCGAACGCTTACAGCTCGGTGCCCTTGCGGTAAGGGTCATACTAGGGATGGTGTAAAAATTAGCTTGCAGAACCAAAAGGGAAACGAGATGAAATACGCACAAAGTCTGTACTATTAATTTCCTTCCCAATTGCGGCGTCCACGATGGGGATGTCTGAAACTCTCTGAGCAAACTAACTGTAACCATCACGGAAAACCCACAATGCTGGTTGTTTTTGTGCTTGAAACCTCAACCATCAGCATCCTATTTTTTACTTCCATTCAAGATTGAAACAACAACGCACCAGCTCCGCGATCCACTCGCTCATTTCGTTCCCGTTGAAGCTCACTGGGTCGGACGTAAAGTCGCGGAAGGCGTGGTACAAATCGATATCGTTCCACATGGTTTCCAACGGGATGTTCGCCGCGCGCATCTTCGCGACGACCTCCTTCACCGCGGCGAGGCTGGGGTAACCCCAGCGGCAAAGATGAAAACCGAAACCCCAGTACCTGTGATTTGCTGGAGTTTCAAAGGACTATTGATATAAATAAAAAAGAGAAGCGTACGGCTGCCATGTCGGCGTGCCCACGATCGCCGAGTACTGCTCGATCACTGCGCGTGGCGTCGGGCCGGCGAGGAAGTAAAAGTCAAGCGTGCCGCCGAGAAGGCGGTACTCGATCAAGGACACATTCGCGCCGGGCGGCGTGAGGAGCATAATGTCCGCGCCGGTTGGGCTAAGTTAGAAGCGCGTGAGCAGAGTACGGACCGGAATATAGTCGAAGACGTACTTGAGTAGGAAGACGCCGTGCGATTGCGACGTGCTAGTCGTCGAGTTAAACCGGTGCTCCATGTAGATTGGGTGGACACCGTAGCTGTGCGAGGTCAACGGAATCCGTGCTAATAAAAATATTGGACTTGCATATTTTCGTTAATCGGGTCAGCAATGTCGCGAGCTATAGCAGACTTAGTCGAAGGCGAGAGCGAATACGAAAACCACGCACCCCAATCGTTTTGGATTGTGCCAACGCCGCCGTCGGTACCCACATCGCGCCTGATCCCACTGCTCGACACCACCTCGCCGAGTCCATATATGTTGGCGCCTAGAGGCAGAGCCGATGCGAGCTGAAGACGCGTCAGCATTACGTTCGAGCACAGAATATTCGACCAACCTGGAGATACTGGTTTTCAAATATCAGAGGGAAGCCAGTTAATGCAGTCGAGTTGTCGCTTGCGATAATCGGCGCGGTAGGAGTGGTTGGCAAAGACGACACGCGGGTATCGAAAAGCGGCGCAGCGTGGGGAGCAGACCGACGTGTTATCCAAAAGGCGAATGGACTTGCATCGTAGTTGAATACAAGGTCGGAGTTTTTGGCATTAGTCGAGCCCGATGCTTTGGGTCGGGTGAAGATGGACTCGGGGATTGTGAATTGAGAATTTGCCGTATCAAAAATGTTGACATGGAGTCTGTCGGCACGTTAGACAAGCAGTATATGAAAATGCCGTGCTCACCGTGTCTCGGTTTCGTAAGTAACTTGGATCGTGAGATTAGAAACGTCAGCTCCGAACGCATTACACGCGGCTCCCGCAAGGTTCAGCTTCGCAGTCAAGCCGTTTTTGGTCTGGGACAACGAGTGGAGAGAGTATCCGGGGCACCCAACCGTGGATGTTGAAAAGACAACATTCGAATCTGGCTCGTTGGTCACCTGTGGGAAGTCAGTCGAGTTTCGCAAGACGGCATCGTGGGTAGTGACCTGTGGGAGTGGGTCGAAGGGAGCGGGGGAATTTCGCGCGTTGGTGCCCTTGAAGAGTCGTTAGTAGAATTTACGATGGGATGCAAGTTTACTGACCTCACTCCCCATTGCGCTGCCGGCGAGCAGCAGCGCAACGCTGACGAGACGACGGTGAAGCATGGTGGGAATGGGTCTCAGAGAACCGAGCAAAGGAGCCCCGCCCTTTTAACCGCGTACGGCATGGAGCCGCATGCGATGTTTCACGTCCCGAAGTCATGTGGGCGATCGAATGCGGGGAACGCAACGGGGTAAAATCCGGTCATGAGACCAGCGATATGATTTCAACAGACTCGTCAGAGATGAGATAGTGGGCACTGGGAATCGTCAATAAAAACCTAGCAAACCATTCAAGCTGCCGAGCACTCGGAGGAGAAGAACGAAGAAAGTAAAGCACAGCCACCGAACTTGATCAATTTTGAAGTTCGCCAATCAGGACCTGTTGCATTCGCCGATGTCAGTGCTGCGATAGTTTGCAATACAGTTCTCGATTCTAATCAGTCAGTGCAAGTCAGTCCTTCATCGAACCGTCGAGATTTGTCACTGTCAAAGATGGTCAAACAAACGTGTACAGTCGGCTAAAAGCGAACGAAAGAAAAATGTGGTTGAAAAATATTTTTAAACCAAAGCTGGATGTAAAAACCGATCGGATAAGTCAATGGAGCTCTCAGGGAAAATAAGAATATGAGCTGAAAATACACCGGACCCTGCAATACAAGTACAGGTGTCCATAGCGTTGGACTGCTAGCAGAATATATCGCTCATAATCTGTATCAAAACTTTCTCGGCATCTTAATCTTGCTTCCATACCGGCGGTTATATATTCTCCTTCATTCTTGAGTTTTACTCGTTCACCGCTCCGCTTAGTCCGTTGCCGTGTCGTTACAACCCTTTGGCAATCCCATAGCGTCGACCAAAGCTAAACTTTCTCGAGAACAAAGAGGAAATCGACAACTCTATTCTGTAAATCTCTTCTAAATAGGCCTAAGACCAGTCTGTGCCACAATTATAATATTCGAGCAAGAACTGAAGGACTAGATAGTTTTACTGTGGCGATCACGATTTTTAGCCATGCCATCAAATTTCAACGAAAAAGCTATCTAGTCCCTTAAATCGAGTTGTAAATTCTGCAAAATATTTATGGAGGTATTATAGACCATTTAAAAGAGACTGACTGGGTTCATTACTAATTTCGCCCCCGTTCCCCAAAGAACCATGTGACGTCACCTTGGATGCTTATAAATTCTAGTCTTATAAATTCAAGTTGGATGATCCCATCATTTCCAACCTTGCTTTTCCCCCACAACTCAGCTGCTCACGCATATCAGATCCATGGCGGCCGAAAACCTTGAAGCGGAAGTAAAAAGCTTCATCGATTCCTATTCCGCCCTCTTCTCTTCCCCGGGAACGTCCTCCACCGTGCACGTAGCCCAAGTAGCGGAAGACGTATCGAAACACTACAGAGCGGGCGTTACCTTCTTCACCAACGGCCAAATTTCGCGCTTTGAAGTCCGTCGTTCTCTTGATACTCACTCTAGCCGGAGCACTGACATCCACTGAAGACCCAAACAGAAGCTGCGCAGCTGATCGAGCGGGAGATGCGCAAGAACATCGACTCCGGGCTGGGAACGTGTCTGATTTTACAGGGCATCGAGACGGCTGTGTACAGCGCGTCGGCGGCGACATGTCATCTGAAGTGGACGTTCCGTCCGAAAGTGGGAAGCGCCTTCGAAGGCAAGTCGTGGACTTTCGTCAATATCTACGGCTACCGCGCGGCGACCGCCGACGCTCCGGCCGGCTGGGAGTATGTTGTGCGAGACAACGAGGTCAACGAGATGCGTAAGGTTACTGGAAAGGCCTTCAACGAGGATTAATACTTTGTTGTCGGTTCGATACACATCATTACTGGAACTTGCCCTCCCATCATTTTCTCTCCCCACCATGGAAGCCCCGAGGCCTCTGCGTCGTCACCTGGATTGGACACTGGGGTCTTACCCCCCGTCGATGCCACATTTCTTGAGGTACCTTTGTTACGCAGCGTCATCTTCAATGATGCTGCTGTGTCAACGATCACCTTGCCGTGGGCGCAATTGAGTTTGCTGACTTGGTACAAAGTCTACTCCACGAATGTGTTCCAATTTTGCAGCAGACATCCATCCAGCCTTGCGCATTGCGGCCTGGGTCTCTGCTTCTATGACTTCCTGACCACTCTTCCCTGTATTCCTTGACCTTCCGTGAGGCATGTCTCATCTCGATGACCGAGTTTCTCTCCACCTTCCTCGTTCCTGCTCTCCGGAGTCACGAAATCATCGAACGATTCCTTGGGCCGAATCCCATTGATTCCTCGCCATCGTTTGTGTTGAAATCAGGCTACCAGTTGGAGGAAATTCTCATCACGAGTCCAAGACTGTTGTCCAAGGCTTCTCATCACTGGGAATTTCCATCGATCCCACAGTTCTCCTTCAACGGCCAGTATCTCGCCGAAGAGAAGTCGGTGTTTGAGACTGGTTTTCATTCCCCGGATCTGGAGGGCAGCTCCGGGGTCAACTCAAAATAGCTGTGAATGTCGGCCGAGAAGATTAAGAAGTTGGACACATCAGCTTCCAGAGAACCTGCATTCACGGTTCCCTATAAGTTCATTGCTTCTTTCATTTATTCCCGCTTCCCTGCGACACAATACATCGGGGGTGCGTTCCGTTTGCTTTTCCGTCGATGATCTGTTACCCTATCAAGATTTAGTTTGCCCGTCTGTATTTCTTCACGAGATGATGCAGCGTCTCCGTCCGTCGCTCTCAACCATACAACGATTAATATTGGGGGACGAAGATGATTCGGATGGGAGCAAATCCGAACATCGGGTACAACTTCTTTCATGTCAAAATCAGACTTGTTACGAATAGTTTTTTTATTTTATTTATTTTTTTAACTGCCGACAACGTGATTAAATACTGGTTGCACCACTGCCTATCCCATGCCATGTTATAATTCTGACTGAGGGTAACGCCTGGCGGTATGAAACTTCTGGCAATGACGCCTCGTCGACGCGGAGTTCATCCAAAACACATTGCGACCGCGATATGAAGTCCTTCAATGTCCGAAGTGGGTCGACTGCAGACACACAAGGTTCAGGAAACTGGAGGGTACGGAGGGCAGGAAGCGTCAATATGTCGAGAACGTCGGCGAGGTTAACGTCAGACGCCTCTGTGACATGTAAGATTAAGTCGCGAAGGTGGGAGTGAACGGGGACCGTGGGCATGGGCATGTCGGGTTCGGGCGGGCCGCAAACCGTCATTGTGCAGTTGATGAGGTTTGTCGCATCACGCAGAATCTCCGCGCATTCGTGCTCGTAGAGACAGAGGCCCACGAGGCACGTCAATGAAGACCATGGTAGTCGCATGGCCGACGGAACGAAGCACTCCGTGAGCACCGCTGTGGTTAGTTGTGGGGCACTGTCGAATAAGTGCAACGTAGTCGGTTCATCGTCGGATGGAAGATCGCTCGGGCCAAATGTCAAATTCCGCAGCCACGGCATGTTGCCCTGGACGACAGATAGGTGTTCGAATGGCATGATGAGGTCGAGATATTCCCAACGCTGGCAGCGGCGCGCAATAGTATGAATAAATTGCGATAGAGAAGGATAAGTGCCGAATCCAGTGGGTGAGCCGTAGGATTTCCGGAGACGATAATGGAGGCTAATGGAAAGAGAGCAGTCTCCCGAGCGTGATAGCCATGTATCTAGAAGATTTAGCTTCCATGCCATGGCTTGGTGATTCTCATCCTCGTTGAGCTTGATCCGGATGGCTCGCCAGAGCGCCGGCGTGGACAACGCGATCTGTCGCCAGGTTCCACAAATTCGGCATAACATGAGTGGCGAAAATATACCGACATGTGCAGGGCATTCAGGGTAGGCAGGGAGGAAATGCATGAAAATTTCTGCCACATTTCTGGCGGCAAGGTCAGAACAGGGTATGCGCCTATATCTGACTCGTTTTCGGGATATTCCGTCGGTTGAAGACTGGCAATCCTTGGGGCTGATTGTCTCTCGAAGGAGACGGTCAGCTGCATCGAATGTTCGTTCATCTGTTGTCTGTTTTGTTCAGAGCTCCCCGCCAAAAATGACACCATGACGCACTTTAGTTTCCGGTGGTTTATGACTTGTTTTATAAGAATCGCACCCCAAATCGTTTCCTCTCTCTGAGTGCGTAGCGGATTGTCAAGAACGGTGAGCTTGTGAGCTCTTGTGAGTCATGGAGATTGTGATCATCACAAGATCATGATCGGGTGGCGGATCGACAAGTTCCCACGCGAAACGTGGATAGACCCAGCCTCCAAGTTTATCCATGCATTTATCGAAGGTTCGTTCTGCTTGTAAATTTATTGCTCTTAGCAGCCCTTTCTGTCGAAAGGAACGGTCGCATGACCTATCACGAATAAAGGATATAATGCGACGCCCCCACCCTTTATATTTTCTTTTTGCCTCATTTTTGAGCGGATTTTTCATCGCATTTGCCCCCCTATAGGGCTGAGATAGCGCTCACATATGCAACTTACGCGTGTTCGGTCATTGATCCGTGGAATTCCATGGACCTAGCAACAGTTGCGCGTTCACGGTGCAAGACAAAATATTTGTTGAAAAAAGCTTTTATACTCCGGCAGAAAAATTGCCGAGGAGTGGATCTCCGTGTCGTTGAATGCGCCGAAACTCAACGGCTTGTCCGTCATTTAATCTCCAAATTTGGACTTTGGTCGCAGCTCGAAAATTTGAGCTTGGGCCTAATTATTTGATTGCCAGGCTCAAGATCCTTCTCATGCGCCGCGGCTCGGCGACTGCGACTTTATTATCACCTCTCAGGTCCCGGAATCTCAATTGGAAATTACTCACCCGTCAAGTGCTCTGCTGCTGGACCGGCATGATGCGCATAGGATAAATGTGACGGAGTTCTTCGTGCACGTCCGGCTGCCAGAACTCATCGTGGGGAAGAAAGACGTATGGCAGCATCAGACGGTCATATCCTTTCATCCTGCTACCTGCGCCGGATCTTCTTCGCCACAAGGGCGCGGAGAAATTGACGTCAGTGTAACTCCGCAAACCGGTCAGTCTTCTGGTGTACGAGCGGACAGAGTAGCTGTTCGGTCCCTGAAAATGATTTATTTACCTTGGACCTGTTCGATGGGACAACGGCATTGCAACCTTGGTTGTAACTTCATCTGAGACAGGTGTCTGCTGCCTGCTGCTTCCAGGGCTTCTGTCCACGGGAACGACGTTCACTTTCAATATACCCGATGCTGATTGCATCTAGAATAACTTAAAGTTTTATTTTTCTCCCAGCATCTTCTAATCACCGGCATCATCTGATGTATTTAAATTTCCCGGACACCGCTACAAATCTATTATAATACAGTGAGATATATTTATAAGATACATCGGACCAGGCTAACCATCGGAGGAGTAACATATGGTAGGCAGACGTGAAGTGTACGAGTCGCTATCGCCGCCAGGAGTTTGATGTAGGCTGTCAATATCTGCAGATGGGACCGATACACAGGGTTCAGCGGTCAGAGGAGATTTTAATCCGGAGCACCAGGATAGAGGAGAAAAACTCTTTACTCTGCCGCGTCCTTATCGACTGGATGGACTTTTTATAGGCCGAGTTTGCCTGATTCAAAATCAGAAGTTCAGGGCGACATTCCAAGTGGTGAACAGAATCCAGAATCCACAGGCTGTCGCCTGGACCTGAAGATATCATGATGTTGATTACCGAGTCGCGGTTCAATACCCGGTACCGGGGCTTTTTTTTGTCTACGTCTGGAATGTCTCATTCAGACAGATCCAGGAACTCAACGATCACACCGCTACTAGTCTAGTATTAGATCCAACGAAACACAGGCGCTGGAAGAGGGAATGAAGCGAGACCTTTAGGATGTGAAGTAGAGTTCAACTCGAGATAATTCATCCTCTAAATCCGCCCTAGCTCGATGACCAACTCAGGGGGTGTACAATGTAGCTGCGACATCGGAGAAAGATTACATCAAGAAGAATACAACTGATATTGTATAGCTTCCATTTGTCGGTACAAAATATCTATCAGATGTCTATTTCTATTTCTGAACTTCCAAAAGATCATTCAAACCGTCATGCACTGAATCTTCTTGTGTGTTTGGCAGTGTGTGACGATTGCCGATCACCGCGTCAGGACATGTGACGGTTTTTCTTCTTCCATTCACCTAGCACCGTACTTACATAGCCCAGAATCTGTGCCTCTACCAGCGGTCTCTAAGCCGGGACTTTTACAGACGAGGACAGTCCATCAAGGCCTCGAGCGTCGGCTGCAGTACTTGATATTTCCGCCTCCTTGGCCACTTGGCCGCTTTTCTTCCGTCTGGCACTGTGACAGCCGAACTCTTTTCTTAGCCCTCTCTGCGGTTATGGTTGACCGGTCCATGTCTTTCGGTGCTCAATGGTCATTTATCCACAAGCCTACCTTGATCCGTTCACACGACTATTCCTAATCTCATCGCCAGGAACCGCCGATTCTCCTTGTTTTGACTGCCTATAAAATAGAGAGCCCTCTGGATTCCTGGACTCACAACCGTCCGACAACCCACCTCAATGGATCACTGTCCTGGTCGTTTCTGGCTTTTTCCGCTCGCACTAGCTTATGTCTGTCTCTGCTCTAAATTATGCACAAGCATTGACTCTGCAAGCTAGTTATTGTCTTTTTCCCATGCTTTATCGGGCTCCCAGCGTCGTCAATCCGTTCCGACAAAGCTTCCCGGGAACTGGTCCTCAATCGGGTGTTATACGTGTGTTTAGTTCTTTGAAGTTTTGATAGTGTTTGAAAGACGAGTTCTCAATTTCACAGCGATAACGGCGGAGCGCGTTCCCTAGCCGGGTCGTCTTTCACTGATTTGGTCAATATGACAGTGGAGGTAAGGACTGGCCTCTTTCATCGCGTCTTCAATAACGCCCCGTTTTAAGAACTGCATCAACTTCTGTGACTCTAAACAGTTCATTTTCGCAGGAGTCGAGTTCATGGTGAGCCATCGCAAACGTGTCGAGCGCGTGAACACTCATCTGTCTCCACTATGAAGCAAGAATGCTGTGATTTTTTTTACATTTATCAGGGAGACCCGTCGTTGACAGAATAATCATCTAGATTGTGATGATTTCATCGAAAACTCCGCCGCGAACGTTTCCTTGACAGAGTGCGCAGACCACTGTTCCGGGAATTCTGATGAGTCTTGTGGTGGTCCAAATCGGTTGAACGTTTTCTGGAGTGGCGCCGAACCGCCTCCGTCTCCCACGATCCCTCCTTCGATTGGAAAGTGGGAATCTCTCGGGTGTTACAGGTATTTTTAGTCGGGGCCTATTCAATATGCATATCTAATAACGATACAGCGACAACGTCGATGGTCAGGGACGTGCACTAGTCAACGCAGTCAATGTTGTCGGCCAAGTTTCCCTCGAGACTTGCACCTCAGCATGTTTCAATGCGGGGATGCCCTTCTCAGGTACACTGCCCAAAGCTTACATAGCCGGTTCTAATTGAAGCCGCTTTTAGGCGCCGAGTTTGCTGACGAATGTTGTCAGTTTTCCCAACTTCCTAATCCTGCGCAACAATTAAATCTTCCCAGATTGCGGACCGGCTATAATCAATGGTGGTGGTCCGGAAACGGCTTCAGAATGTAATATGTTATGTGCGGGCAACAGTTCGGAATTGTATGTTCGTTTAAGTCTTCAGTTTCTTTGCCGCTCATTTGTATGCCAAGCTGCGGGGGTCCAAACAGACTGACGGTGTATAATTACACTGGTGACGATCTTCCTCCGCCCCCTGTGGGTGGCGGGGGTGGTGGCGGCGCAGCAGGTGGCGCCACCGCAATCGCAGCCGATCTTCCCAGCCCATGGTCGTATGTGGGATGTTTCGTGTAAGTAATGGCAAGCTTCAACCTCTGCTTTCTCAAATGAATCTAGTGACAATGCCCATGGCCGAGCTCTCGCCACCCAGTTGACGGACAATGTGAATTTGACCATGGAGTCTTGCGTTGCCAGCTGCGATGCTCAAAATTTTACAATTGCTGCTGGAGAATTTTCAGTACGTGCATCGTTTTCTCGTCCTCGGAGTAACCAAATATATCCATGATCAGGTTCAGTGTTGTAAGGATAAATTTTTGGCACGTAGGAAATGCACTGAGATATTACTCTTTCGCATTCAGTCTGCGGAAATGAACTGATAGACGGTGCGGTTGTCGCTCCCCCAAATGACTGCAACCTAGGGTGTGGGGGAAACTCGACGTACGTGTATCAGAAATCTCCGAACAACGGTTGAAATTAACGGTTGCACAGTCAGGCCGTAAGTGATACTAATACATATCTGGCTCAATTTCAATAAGCTTTTACAAGTGCGGCGCCGGTAATCGCCTCTCCGTATACTCGACCACACAAGATATCACCATTCTGCCCGTTCCTGTTCCGCAGAACTCCAGTATTCCAGGATCGTGGTCGTACAAGGGCTGTTTGGCGTACGTGAATTCCAGTATTGTCCTGTGTTCAAAAAACACTAACCGGCTATCGCTTTTGCCAAGTGAGGCCAATAATGCACGTGTTTTTCCTTGGCAACTCGAGGATAGCAATAACAACTCCGCCACTGCTTGCCTCAGTCAGTGTGCAGCATTTGGATACACTGCCGGTGGAATGGAATTCGGCAAGTGTGCTCCTTGTCCCGTTTGACATTGGTACTTATCTTCCCAGGCGTCCAATGCTGTACGTTTCTGTTTCATTGCTGAACTGACACTCAAGTTCCCCAGTCTGCGGTGATGTGACCGATGTCACCGCCAGCGGGGTCTCTTTGGCAGAAGAATCTTCCTGTAATTTGCCCTGTCCAGCGGATCCCATCCATCTCTGTGGCGGGGGTGATAGGATCCAATACTATGTTTGGACAGGTCCGGCGCACAACTGGATTAGCCCAAAAATCACTGGTCGCTATGAGGTAAATGCCATACTGTAGTTTTCTGTGAAGTTCGATTGATATTTATTCTATTCAGTTTCTTGGTAGGCTTTGAAGTCACACCCGCGCATGTATTCGTCTGAGTTGTCTTTCCTTCTCTCAGTTCCAGGGTGAGTGAAGTTTTAAATTGCCTCGATGGCGCCAATCTTCTTTCAGTCTCATCGCTCCCCTGATCGCAACCGTGGGGATCAACAACAAGGTTACTTTTCTTGAGAAAAGCCCATCCTTGTGAGTAGTTCATCTAGTTGGCAGTCCTTTGAAGGTGAAACAAGATACCCAGCTTCCCTAACACCACTGGAGCATACGAGCTGGACTTGAGTCTAACTAGCAACTTTTCGGCAGCGTGGCGGGAAATGAACGTCAAGTCAAATGTGTTTTGTTCTGGCAGTATTATCCTACCAGATAAAGGTGGCCGGCAGCTCAACGTAGGAGGATGGTCACTTGATTCGACCCAGGGAGTTCGGCTCTATACCCCCAGCGGATCTCCTGGTGTAAATGGTACAACCGATTGGCAGGAGAGTTTTAACGAACTGCACCTGCAGAGACAACGGTGGTACCCAAGTACGGTGGTTTCTTCGTCATTTGATTTATTTTAAAAAACTCTCTCGGTAGCTGCTGCAATACTTCCAAATGGCACGGTAATGGTCATTGGCGGCGAAACGGGTGCCAATGCTTCACCGGAACCGAATGTAGAAATTCTGCCCACTCCCAAAGGCGGAGATACTGTCATCTTCTTAGACTGGCTCAACCGAACCGATCCAAACAATCTCTATCCATTTGTCTTTGTGCTCCCCAGTGGAAACCTCTTCGTTGGTGTGTTGTTTCTCCTCACCTTTGAAGTTTAATTCAAATGTGGCGGCAGTCTACTACAATGAGGCCCGTATTCTCGATCCCCTCACGTTCGACACTGTTGTCCAACTTCCGAATCTTCCGGCTTCTGTCACCAGCGGTAATTTTGGTTCTCATTTTAACATATTTCACTTTTTGAGTTTGTTTCAAGCCTCGGGTGGACGCACATACCCGCTGGAGGGTGCCGCAGTGATGTTCCCACAGCATGCACCGTACACTGATCCATTGGAGGTTTTGGTCTGCGGAGGTAGTACTCCGGGTCCTGGAATTGCACTGGACAACTGTGTTTCTATCCAACCCGAAGTTGAAAACGCTACCTGGGCATTAGAGCGAATGGTGAGCTAATTTCGGCACCGAGATAAAATGCCTTCTTACTAATATCTGTAGCCAACCCCGCGAGTAATGCCATGCATGGTCGGACTTCCGGACGGAACATTCCTCATCCTGAACGGTGCCGTTCAGGGAGTGGCGGGATTCGGTCTGGCCCAGCGCCCCAATCTCGGCGCCCTCTTGTATGATCCTACCCAGCCATTCAACTCACGAATCTCCATTCTCAACACGACTATCGTTGCTCGCTTATACCATTCTGAGGTTTGTCTCTGCTGAACATTTTACGAAGCTGAACTTCAATAGGCTGTCCTCCTTCCCGACGGCCGTGTATTAGTTTCTGGATCCGACCCAGAGGATGACATCAATCCGGAGGAGCTCAGAATCGAGGTTTGTATCTATTAAAGGCTGATATTCTTATTCACGACCGCGTACCAGGTTTACGTTCCTCCTTATCTAGCTCAAGGCCTCACCCAGCCGTCGTTCAACATTACAAACACCGATTGGGCCTACGGGAGTCAACACACCATCACTGTCACTCTCCCCCATGGCACCACAGCCACGATGAAGGTCTCTCTCATTGCGGGTAAGTGCGGCTGCCAATGGTGGCGACTCTCTCACCGTGCCATGCCTTAGCGACGGCATCCACGCACGGAAACGCCATGGGAAGCCGAACGATCTTCCCCGCTTTTAGCTGTGTACGCAACAGTTGCACGATCACCGCGCCTCCGAACGCGTTTGTCTCTCCTCCGGGATGGCATCAATTGTTCATCCTGGATGGACCTACTCCATCTCACTCGTCGTGGGTCCGAATTGGCGGTGATCCTGCCGGAATTGGTAATTGGCCCGACCTTCCCGACTTCACGGTCCCAGGTGTGTAGACATGGATTGTGGACAGAAGAGTATCGGTCAGCGTGGACAGTTGCTACTTAGGACAATGTTTCGTTCTGCTCTATTGACAATCCAATGTTTCGTTCTATTAAATAAGGGGAAAACATGAAGCAAGATTATAATACAGGTTGGTGTTAAATTCAAGAAAAACGTAGCTACCTCTTCTTGTTCTTCTTTTTCTGCTTCTTTTTGTTTTTATTGGTCCCACCGGCTTGCCCCTGCGTCGCCTGCCTGTGTTGGTGGATAGCGAGGTGGAAGAGGTAGCGTGGATCTTGGAACATCATGACCTTTGCGAGTTCCTATAGGGGAAAAGAGAACCCGTCAGAAGCGTGGCAGCACAATGAGAACCTCCAAGGACCTGTATGATTTCGCTGTACTCGGCTCTGGCCCTTTCTTGATACGGTTTATTCGCCTTCCTGCAAAATCTAATTTTTCCGAGTATCAGAACTATACACCATTGAAACGGAAAACAACATACCTTTCTTCACGTTGAGACGCAAGTTTACTGCATGTGTATGGTGTGATCCACTCGAAGCTCTTCAACGTCTTGAACGTAGTCCAAAATGAGTAAAAGCGGCCGGCCTCTTGGGGCAGGTCGCCGTCGGATAGATCCCAATCGTCCTGGGTCCACACAAAGTGACCACAACCGAAAGGTGGATAATCCCGCAGAACGTGGGAGTTGGCGTAATGCCACTGCTTCTCATCGTGTGCGAGACAAAGGAAGAAATTCTCGATGATCTTGAAACTACTCTGCTCGGTGTGGTCAGTAAGTAAATTGTTCTGTGTTTGATCCCTTACTGCTTCGCTGTGATCGTCCTTCGAAAAATCTAAACCAGGAAGCGATTGCACGAATTCATGGATGGTACGCAGAGTGATGCCGGACCCGCAATATCGGTTGTTGGCCGCGTATATTTCCGGTCTGAATGCGTATCTGGAGTATCCGTCCGAGGGCCTGAACGCAAGCCCGTAGAGCCACTCAGACCAAGACTGTTTGGGTCCCACAGCTTCCCGGATTTCTTCATTCCACGAGCCGGGCGGCATGAACGGCTGGGGCGATTTTACAGATGGGGCCGGTTTGCAATTGAATTCTCGACTCAAGTTGTAGTCGGAGCGTTTCTGTGTGGGCGTAAATCTGGAGCGAAACATTCGATAGGGAGGAAACTAACATTGGCATTCGATAGAGTCTGGTGGAAGGTAGTGTAAATAACCACGTCGTGCGCCGAACTAGATCTGACCTCGTAAGCCTCTAAAACGCGGCTGAACCGCCTCGTGGCTCCTTCGATATCATTCTGGTTTTTGTCCGGGTGGTGCTCAAGAGCTTTCTTACGATACGCGCGCTACGGATGTTCTGTAAGCACCGCTCACAGCAATTGCTGCAAAAAGATTTGCACCGACTCACCTTAATTTCCTCGACAGTAGCATGATCAGATACTTCCAATATAGCGTAGAGGTCCATGGAATCAAAGTCCAGCTGTGACGCAGCTGCACCCATCTTGATCTCTCCAGCCGCCTGGTTTCAATGAGGTTATCTGACCGGTGAACAACCGCTAGGACACGTAAAATTCATGGTGAGCCAAAGTTAAGTCCAGACCGTAATCGACGTGCCAGTAAACCGCACCGCTGTATGCAGAAGATTGGCGGAGGATGAAAGATAGAATTTGCAAATGAAGTCATGTGATTGTCCCTTCTGTCACGCGTCACGCCTAGATTCAACCTCGATTTCAAATTGACAGAATTCGCGCTCGATTCCATGTATGAGAGAGAAGAGTCTTCAGAGTCAGAGCCAGTGGATTTAACAGTAAAAAAATTATACCCTCAAAAATAGGAGGACTGCAATGAACTTTAAACCTTGAAGGTGGTTGAACTTGCTGCATTGTTGCAGTGCGCTCAATCCCAGAATTCAACCAAGTAATGAATATCTGACATAATTTGAATCTATCTTCGCTAAATAGCTAGGGATTTCCATTCCGCAAGAGTTAACTCTCCAAAGCTCGCGCTCATGTCGTGTCGCAATTGCCCCTTGATGGACACAAAGACCTCCTTCGGTGCATACACTTTCAGGCCAAGAAAGGGAGCCTGAGAGTTATTGTCCTCGGTCTGCATGTGGTTTGAGGGTACAGGGCTTGGCGGGCGTAAATCTTCTGGTGCCTTCGGATGATCACCCGGAAATGTGTCATCGTCGTTTTGCGTAGGGGACCCGACGGGACCGAAAAGGACGATCTCCTTCGTATCGGTCGTCACCTGGGCTGGCCCGCGCACTCGGGTTATCGTAGTTATGGTTCTGGTAGTATTAGGCTCCACGTCAATCTTTGGGTTCTCTTCGGGCATCAATTCGACATCTTTTGTGGTCTCGGGCTTTTCAATGGGAGGTTTATTCCGATTTGCCTTAAGAGCCATCGCTTTCTGAGAGAGATCGGCGAGATCTTGGCCAGCAAGAATATCCAAAGGTATCGGTAGGTCTTCCTCTTGGAGACTAGGGAGAGACCACAGTCAGATATTGCCATGAAGAGGGAACAACTTGTGTACTCCGATTTCAAATCTAACCAGAAAATAGTCAATGCCTTGTAGAAAGTGGCGATAATGTAATACGCACTTGCCGCTACTGATTCGCTGATCGTTTTCTGAGTTATTACCCGAGCTAGTTTGCTCTGACTCCATTCATCGGTACTCGTCTGGTGAAAATGAGTTACTTGAACCAGTAAACTGTTCAAGAAGTCGCACATTGTCTGAAAAAGGAACTTTGTCCAAGCGACACTTGGGTGACATTAGAACATGCGGTTGAAGGGCGACTAAAGCACTTACATGAACGATATACTCGCCCTGTTCCAACTCTGGGAATTCGAGACTAATGCTGCGAGCGGTGAAAGGCGAGTGAGGCGACGAGTCAATAGGTTCTTTCTGGCCTCTTTTGTACAGGACGAAGTCGAAGTTCAAATCGCAAGGTGGTGCAAGGTCCTTGAAATATCGTATATCCAACTGCGACAGCACAATGATTACGGATGCCGTTTTAGACAGAGACAAGGAAACTTGAATGGAACGACGTTGTGAGTATAAGGGTCATCGAATCCGCAGAAAGTCTCACAGCAGAGGTCGCCGTATCCAAAACCGCCGGGGAACGGGCGCGAGTCAACGCGAAGAACTTCAGATTTCATGGTCCACGACGAATCAAATAACCTATGTAGATTGGTGAGTTAGGACGAGTTGCTGGAGTTGTGCGGATCTTTGAACCTGGTTCGATCTATTTGTGCGAAGCACGAGAGGAAATCTGTATCTGCGCGCAAGAACAGTGGCCCATCAGACACCACAAGAGTAGGCTCGAAGAGTTTGCCTACACTCCATGATAAACTGCCCTGGCGAGTCGCCGAAAATATGCCCCAAAACGGGTAACGCTTCCATCCACTCAGACGACCAGTCTTTAGATCCATCTGACCAAGGTCCGTCCCAGCCTGTTTTTCCAGATGGGTTGCGAAGAACTAAGAAGCGCTTTTTAATTCCCGAGGACTTGCCCATATATTCGATCGTCCGTAACACAGAGTAAGAATGTTTACTTCGCAGCCCGCTGATTGTTGCATTGAAGTCGCCATTCCGGGTAGGATTAAGCCCTTGGAAGGAGCAGGCAAAGATTCGATCTTTATTAGCGTTCAAAAGCTCCTCCTTCCAGAACTTGTCCTTGTCCAGTATATCCTAGAGACATGAGGTCGACAGGCAAGGTCCACGCGTAAACAACTTACTTTGCTTTGAACGAAGCTTGAAACACCCCTGCAGATAGGAATGTCATGTATCAGTGTACATGCCGCCGTCACACAATCGTCACCCACCCCGTCAGATCTTCGACTCCCTGCATTCAGATATTTCAGGTGAGGTCCATTGAGAAGATTGGGTGGGCCACAACATACCTCGCTGGCCTATAAGAATAAATCAGTAAGCTTCGAACGTATTAAATGGGATGGAACACACATATCCACTGCATAATGACCCGTAGTCACCGTGCAACTTTGCATAGGCCTTCTCAACTAAAGAGACCCAGGTCTCTCCTAATTTTCCCGAGGAAAAGTAAAGAGTGTGACTTCCTTTTCGCGCCGAGGCGTTATACCTGTCCTTGTCATTTTGGAACAGCGCTTTCTCGGCAGCGGAAAGCTCCTCATATTTTGGAATAGAGGTGTAAAGGAGACTAAGGAGTAGATGGTTAG
Source organism: Mycena leptocephala (assembly GCA_029378395.1). Classification (NCBI taxonomy): domain Eukaryota; kingdom Fungi; phylum Basidiomycota; class Agaricomycetes; order Agaricales; family Mycenaceae; genus Mycena; species Mycena leptocephala. The sequence goes on from JARJLF010001829.1 coordinate 59,160, forward strand.
TTGTTGATCCTGTAGATTCTGGAGAAATCGACTGGCTCATCTATGATTACACTGACCCATCGAACATCTCGCCAAAAAACGAAGCCATACACTCCGACTTCTTCGTCGCGCTAAAAATGGTTGAGAAGAAGAGGTGCGAAAAATTCCTGGACTTACTGCCACGCAATATTTTTCTACCAGGCCCTCAACAGTCGATGTCGCAGCCAAAGCAGATATAAACCAACAGTTTGCACAATTGCCTTGTACAATTTCGTTTGAAGATGGACCACCTGAGAAGAACTCGGGCTTTTCAAACAGTTCGGTGACGCGCTGTGTATCGGATGGAGTGTAGACCTCTGAACCGACCAATCCATTCAAGCAACGGGCCCGATCGTTTCCGAGATCGAAATCGACATCCCTACCAGATCATGCTTCAAGAATAATATCGAGAGTTTGCGGCCAGGTAACGCACCGATACCGTGAGTTTCTCGCTCTACATTGTTTTGCAATTCGGGCGACATCGGATTTGCACTCTGCGATAACATTCTCCAATTCGGGGTAGAAAGCAATCCGATGGTTGGCGGGACATCATCGAGTCTTCCTGAGCCGCCGCAAGTCCTTCGAGTTCTTGCGCAGCTGCAGAATCCAGCGCTACAACGAGTTCACGGCGTAAAGAGCTTGAAGAAACTGGATGGCATTGCTGAGAAGATCAAGTTATGCGTTCCCCGCATGGCGCCTTTTTAAAGTACGAGTGCAAGTCACGGAGATCGGCTGACGCTGAATAATAGACGCCTGCACTGACTTGGTGATAAGCGCGGCGGTGCATAGAGAAACGAGAAGCGCCGTACTGAAGTGCCCGGCAATTTCCAAGACGACGACAATATACGCCTTGAACGTGTGGCTTGGGTACGCCAGTGGGTCCGCATTTCAGAGTCTGCGGTTACAAGCATTATGGTGAGGTCTCACGCAACGTTGTCAATGCATGACAAGAATCACTGTGACTCACACCCATAAATACTTCGGGGCGCAGCGTCCGTATTTTCTCAGACCGAAAAGATTGGTAGAAGAATAATGACAGATGATCAGTATTCGAGGTGTGGAGGACCTAATCTTGCCGCATAGAAGTTCGGAAACGGTTCACCTGACTGTTGATGCCGGT